>VDFB02256584.1:0-19544 GCA_007258455.2 Sequoia sempervirens | reverse complement strand
CAACAAGTGTTGGCCTTACTTTATCTACCCCTACCACAATGTTTGCAAGAGGTTTCTCTCAATTCACCCAGACTAGGCCATCTATCTTAATGCCTCTATGAACCTTAATATTAGCTGTTGTTGCTCAGTCTCTCCTTGCCTCTCTTTTTTAAAGCTCAGCTGCCATTGGCACCCCTATTGCCTCTGCTACCTCAAATCCAAGCCAGTATGCCAAGAAAACAGACTCGATTATGACTACCCTATCATTGCAACAATTAATGAGCCCTTTTGGTTCACAAATCAAACTATGGAAGGTTCCCTTTTTCTCCCCAAAAACTATCAATCTCAAACAAAAGAAAATGCAAGGGCCTTCTACACTTGTATTCCCTTTTTCCCTACCTCATGTTATACCTATTGTTGGTAGACTAGTTCAATCGCCATCCAAATTCATATCCCAGGGAGAAGTCATAAAGAAAATACAAGCCCTTAGGATCCAAAAGTGAAAAGCAAAGGATGATAAAAAAGAGGTGGAGTCTAAGTTGTATACAGTTTACAATGAAGCACAAAAAATGCTAAATCTCACCATCATGTACCAAAATGTTGTCAAACCACAAGGTGAGATGTTGTCAAGTGATTACCACATGTATGCTGATGAGCTCAAAATATGCTCATAATTTGAATATTATGATGTATTTTTAATACCCTTACTCTTATTGCTGATGGTTGTTTTAACTCTTTGATTAAAGGATTTTTATCTAAAATCGGGTAGTATCCTGTTGCAACACATTCCTATATTCCTGCAGCTTAACATCTCTATGTGTCTGTATTAATTGCCTTGTTTGACCTCCCAAATGACTAATATAATGCATGTGTTTTTTGGATAATGAAATGGATTTAATATGTGATTAATGAATGTGTATTGTGTTATTTTCCATGTGTACTTTCTTTCGCTTTTGTCGCCATATGTAGGGCAGGTTGTTGAAGGAAGCATGAACGAGTCAAAGCGCAGCAGATCTCGGCCCTATAGTAATGTCCATTTCCAGCACGGCATCGAGGAAGTTGTTCTAGCAAAGACTCTTTGATTGGGTTGTTGGGAGGAAATCTAAATGATCATTAATCTAGGAAGAGTGGAATACTAAATTCTCTTTGAATCGTGTTGAACAGATATGCCTTCATTTATGAGAAGTTTGTTCCTCGGTTTCATGATGCATTTATGTCCACATCTTTCTCTATTGGAGTTAGGTAGTTAGTTGCTTTTCTAATATAAATAAGTGTTCCTCCTGCGTGAATGAGCAACAGAGTGTGTTAAAGTTAGTATTATAATAAGAAACAGTGTTTTGTGTTAGTTTTCTTACAAGCAGAACAATCAATGTATATGAGTCCAAGTTTATGAATAAAAGCTGATGAAGTTTTGAGTTCAATTCTTGCATAAACTAGTTGATGCTTGCTAAGGGGGCCCACTTAGTGAGTGTCTGTAGTTAGTTATTTATCTCATGTTGATTATAAGTTATATTTCATTCTTAAAGGTTTAAGCACAAACTCAGTCTTATATTGTTCCTGTAGCATCGAGAATCCATCCCTATGTTTATTCCTACAGCATAAGGCCAGTTCATAGTTTGTTTCTTAGTAATAGTTGTCATGATTTATGCTTTGATTAAATTATTCTTAAGTTAATAATACTTTACATTACATTCCTGCAGCATAAGTAGAATTCTTTCCAAGCATTTATTTCTAGTAAATTGTGATTGAAACTGGTTCTTAGTGCACATATAGTGCCGCTCCATTTCAAGTATACGTTCCCTGGTTTGACAATATAAATGAACAACCATAAGTAGATGTTAGTCACCTATTGGAATGTCTAATTCTCAAGTTAGGATTTTCCATGACTTTTATATCCTTTTGTGGAATCGACCATTTTTGGCGCCATTGTCGGGGATGGTGTCAAGCTAAGAACCTATTATAGTCATTGTTAGCAGTAGTTTAGTGTGTTTATTCAAGCATTTTCAAATTCCTTCAATTTATGATTAATTATATTGCATGCATAGAAGAAGAGACGCTCTGGGAAGATTCCTCCCTAACCTTCCATTCATTGATAACAATTCTGAACCAGCTTATAATCTATTTGAGGAAGGAGGAGACCAATATATCAATCCATTTGTTGAAAACTTGCTTGTTGAATTGCCATTTGCCCTAGTTGATGAAGAACCTCAATAAAATCCATTTGCTTTGATACTCCATCAAACAAACATGGCACGTAATCCACCTAATCAACCTCCTACTTTTGAATTCCCCATCATTGCTCAGCAAGATAATGATAACCTTAAAAATATTCCTTCTTCATTACTTCCCAGTTCTATGGACTGATTCTGAGAGGAGGACCCCGAGACACTTTCTTGTTTGAGTTTGACATCCTTTGTCGCACCTATGATTACACTTCAAATGCTCACAGGCTGAAGTTGTTTCCTGCTACTTTGAAGGAGGGAGCTCTTAGATGGTTTATGAGTTTGGGAAGGGATGCTGTTGATAGCTGGGCAGCTATGCAAACAAAATTTCTTGAGAAATACAAAGAATATTGTAAGAGTGGTAGTAAGGGTGATGATATATTCAAAATTCAACAAAAGGAGGATGAAAGCCTGGAAGTCTATATCTCAAGATTCTTGTTTTCTCTGAAAAAAAATTTAGACCATACTCTCAATGAAGAATCTCATAAACTACTTTTTCTAAGGGGAATTAGTGACTCCTGTATAGATTCCCTAGATCTGATGGGAGGAGGAGATATAACCCAAGTGCCTTGGGATGATATCAAGAAAATATATCGCAACTACTCTCGAGCAATTGTTAAGAAGGGTAGAGGTCATCAAGCCATAGTGGGAAAGTCTTCTACTAATGGAGTTTCATGGATAGAAATCACACATTTGTTGTATGATTTCAAGCAGGATATCATAATCAACATGGCTACATAGTTGGATACTATGCAAGCTCGGAAGAAACATGAGGAAGCTGAAGCAATCTTGGTTGAGTTTTGTCCACATTGCAAATAGAAGAAACGTAACTGTAGATGTAAGATGGTGGCTAACCTGGAGGCTAAGCAATTACCTAACTAATTTTAAGATAGTAGAAGTGATGATGACTAAGTATTTTTAGTTGCACAAAGCCATGGGCTCAAAGACAAGGTATGCCTTAAGACCCTTTGGCTTTTGGTAATCCTTATTCTAATTACAATAACCAATGGCAACCTACATATGGCCCAACACCACCTTGGAATACTTCTCAACCTCACTGGCCTAACTATCGGAGTCCTCAATAGAAATCTCCTCAAGGAGGTTGGCAGCATCCACAAGGAAAATGGACTCCACCCCTAGGTAACTGGTAGTAGAATCCTCAATGGAGAGGTTCCGGCAATGGGAACCAATCCTTGGATCCTGCAACTTCAATAGCCACAACGCCGGCCCTCATTCCATCTCCTGCCTTTTGCAGCAAATATTGGACCTCCAAAACAAATGCCTATTTCTAATCAACCATTGCCAAATCTTAATAATAAGCAGTAGCAACAACAACAACCTATGTATTTTGCAGAAGCTAATCAGTATCCAGCTTATTCCCTAAATATTAATGATATCCATCTTAGTCTAAACCACTCTCCCTGCTCCATAGCCGCTATAATTATAGAGATTCTAGACTCTGCCTCTGAACAACCTATTGATCCTGTAGAACATATACCTATATCAGATACTGTCTCTAAGGACCCTGTCCTACAGCATCAGGCCAAACCGCTTTTTCCTCAGAGATTGCAAATTACTACATCTAAGTCTATGGAAGAGCCTACCTTTGATATTTTGGATCAGCTAAAGAATGTACACATTTAAATTCCCCTTTTTCAAGCCATTAAAGATGTCCCAATTTATGGAAAAGCCATTAAGGAGGCATGTTTAAAGAAACTAAGAAGAAAGAAAAAGGATCCCCAAATTATCTATGTTCTAGGACAGTTGGTAGATATTATGTTAGGGAAGGTAGTCATTCCAAAATATACTGACCCTGGGAGTCTTGTGGTACAAATAAATATCAATGGCTAGATAGTAAAGAATGTTTTGATAGATCTTGGTGCAACCATCAATGTAATGAAAAACTTTGCCACTATGGAGTATTTGAATTATCTAACCATTAGGTCTACACCTATATACTAAAACACTTCGAGTTCCATAGTAACACACACGATGGAGTGGTAGAAGATGTCATTGTCATCAGCATGAGTCTTGGGAATACCGGTGATTTCACCATAGTGTCCACTAAAAAAGGAAACTTTGGGAGGATATCCTATATCATCCTAGGTAGACCATAGTTAGCCACAACTGATGCCCTTATAGGATTCCATTCAGGAGACATAACAATTTTTGATGGTTAGTCAAGAAAAAAATTGGCTTTATACCCACCTGCACAGCCTCTGTCAGAATTGTCTCAACCAATTTGGCCAGATTTAGGAGAGGAAACTAAAGAATTCAATTCATTGGCTCAGCTAATGATCCTACAAACTAATCCATTTTCCCAGCTTCAGAGTGAGGATGGCCTGCTTCTACACATTTTGCAGTTTAGCCCTGATCTAAATAGCCCATCTATTTTAGACAACCATTCTCAGCAATGTTTTCTACAACAACTGAATCCTGAGAGCCATCACAATTTGCTATTATGTGACATACAAACACCACCTTTATCAACAACCTCAATAAATGATCTTACCAAGCAGATAGAAGTATCTCCAGGCCACTGTCTACATATCAATAATAAGCTACCTTCGTCTCAACAAACTTCCCTAGCCACAATGTTGCAAGCTCAACATAGAGCTTTTGCATGGGACTATGGGGATATGAAGGGAATCAATCCTCAACTCTGTACTCATAGGATCTACATTAAGGAATATTTTTCACCTATTAGGAAACCTCAAAGAAGAATCATCCCAGCACTCAGGGAAATAGTTAAGCAAGAGCTCCAGAAATTGTTTGATGCTAGTTTTATCTATCCTATTTCAAATAGTCAATGGGTATCTCCACTGGTAATTGTTCCTAAGAAGGGTGGAAAATGGAGAGTTTGTGTAGATTATAGGGAGTTGAACAAAACAACTAAAAATTATCACTTTCCACTGCCATTTGTTGATCAAGTGCTAGACTCATTGTCTAGTAAAAAGTATTTCTCCTTTCTAGATGGATATAGTGGGTATAATCAAATTAGAATTTCCCCTAAGGATCAAGACAAAACAACTTTTACTAGTCCATGGGGTACTTTTTCCTACTTTGTCTTACCTTTTGGCCTGTGTAATGCACCTACAACATTTCAAAGGGCAGTGATCAGTATTTTTGCTGATATTTCTCATGACTCTATGGAGATCTACATGGATAACTTCACCACTTATGGAGCCACTTATGAAGAAGCATTAACAAACTTTGAAAAAGTATTGAAAATATGTAAGGAGAAAAATTTGTCTTTGAATAGTGAGAAGTGCTTTATGATGATGCAAGAGGGAATTGTTCTAGGCCATCATATTTCTCAAACAGAAATTCAAGTTGATCCTGCAAAAATAGAAGTCATTTTAACCTTGCCAACACCTATGAAACAAAAGGATGTTAGAAGTTTCCTAGGTCATGCTGGATATTATAAAAGGTTTATCAAAGATTTCAACAAAATAGCCAATCCATTATATGCCTTGTTGACTAAGGATTCTGAATTTAACTGGACTGAGGCCTATGACAAATCTTTCCTGTAGCTTAAGAATTTACTTACTCAGGCACCTGTTCTTTAAGGACCAAAGTGGAGTCTTCCCTTTCATATACACATAGATGCTTTTGACTATGTCATAGGGGTAGTTTTAGGACAGAAAGAGAATTCCATAGAGCATGCCATATATTTCATTAGCAAAAACCTTCAAGGCCCTGAATTAAACTACACTGTCACAGAGAAAGAATTGCTAGCAGTTGTGTATGCCCTGAACAAGTTCTGACATTATGTCACTGGTTACCAAGTATTTTTCCATACAGATCATGCAAAAATAAGATACCTCATGAATAAGTTTTCCATATCTAGCAGATTAGCAAGATGGCTCATATTGTTGCAGGAATTTGATATCACAGTTATTGATAAACCAGGACAGGCTAATGTGGTGGCTGATTTTTTGTCAAGACTTCAAACAACTACACCTGCCACCCTAGAGGTACTTGATGATATATTTCTTGATGAACATTTGTTTTTCATTGTTTTGCTCGAAACCCATGGTATGCAGACATTGCAAATTACTTAGCAGCCAACAAGATTTCAGCCCACTTCTCACCAAAGGAAAGACAATTGTTGGTGGAAAAAAGTTTTAACTTTTCATGGATTGCAAACTACTTATTTTATATAGGACCTGAATAATTCATGAGAAGATGTGTTAGGGAAGATGAAACATATGACATATTGCATGCCTGTCATGATGAGCCATGTGGGGGCCACTTCGCAGCTAAGAGAACATCTATGAAGGTGTTGGCTACTAGATACTATTGGCCCACACTACACAAAGATGCTATAGCTTACACCAGAAAATGTGACAAATGTCAACGTATGGGAAGACCAACAAAACCTCGTGAATGCCCCTCAGATCCTCGGGCTGATAGTCAGTCCCTTTGATAATTGGGGCATGGATTTTTTTGGGCCTATTGATCCTCCATCCAATGGAAAATCTTACATTTTGGTTTGCACTGATTATGTAACCAAGTGGGTAGAAGTGAAAGCAATGCAACATGCACGGATAATAAGGTTAATGGAATTCCCTCAGAGGAGAAGATATTTACTGGCTAGAGTCCTAAAGGGAACTTGTCATCATCAAGGAGCTCACCACATCCAATTTAATCACCGCGACTAATGTGTGATTACAAGATCGCACATAAAGCCCATTCCCTATCACCCTCAAAGCAATGGTTAGAAAAGGTTACTAATAGAGAAATTGAGGTGATTCTTACCAAGACAGTCCAATTACACAAGAAGGATTGGAGCAGTCAACTTCCTGAAGCAGTCTGGGCCTATAGGACAACTTGGAAGACAACTACAGGGTTTACTCTTTTTGAACTACTCTATGGAAAAACTACCATGTTACCAATAGAGTTTGAGAATAAGACCTTAAGGACTACTCTAGAGCTTCATATTAACATTTCAGAAGCCCAAAAGGAATGCCTCCTACAACTAAATGCATTAGATGAACTCAGAAAAGCGGCCCTACAACATACCGAAATTATACAACAGCAAAGGAAAAAATGGCATGACCGCCATATCCGAACTAAGCAATTCTCTGTTGGTGATTGGGCATTGCTTTATGACTCCAATTCTAAAGAAAATCAAGGTAAACTCACCACCCGATGGCTTGGTCCATATGAAATTGAGAATGTATTTGATAATGGTTCAGTTCAATTAGTCACAATAGATCCTGTTTGATTCAAGCTACTGGTTAATGGACACCGTCTTCGGTTGTATCATAAGCCAGCCTCGAAAGAAGAATTTATGCAATAGTTTCTTCAAGATCCTGCCACTGATCTTCCTACACCAAAAGGCTCTGGCCTTTCTCCTGCAGCTTCACCTTAATTTTATAATGCATGCTCATAATAAAGGTTTCCTTTATAAGGAATCCATTTTTCTTCGTTGTCCTTCATCGCCACCATTCATTTCCTTTTCTTCCATCTCATCCATTCATCTCACCTATCCATCTCATTCATCCATGTCACCCATCCATGTCATCCAGCTGCACCACCCTTAATTATGATTTCATTTCCAACCATAATTTCATGATGAAGCCGTCATCTTTGTCAGCACGTATGGGCATTTATTGAAAGGTATGTGATATCTTTTATTGTCGCATCATTTATTTATTTCATTTTATTCATTCACTACTATGTCAATATCAGTCATTCTTACCAAATATTTTCCTATCCTTTAGTACATGTGTGGACACATGTCACATTTTAAGTAGGGGGCGGGATAATCCATTTTAACATTTTTTTTACGCCGCTATCACAACCGTTTGGATATTTTTATTTTTCTTGTATTTTCCAAAAATGATTGCATGTTTCCATCCTAAATAAAAATTAAACTGCTTGTTTTGAGTAGTTGTAACAATCATTGCATGCAAAGATCTTTTGAGTTCATTTTTGGAAAAGAAGGGAAAAGTGACAACAGGACAGAAAGAAGCAGAGCAAAAAAAGAAAAAAAAAATTGGATTTTTAGGGAAGAGCTTGAGTTCAGCTAAGACAATTTGTGAGTATGGCTAGTCAACTGGTAAGACATGAGCCTGTAGCTCATGAGTTATTGACACAAAATCCTCAAAAATTTCAAGCATTCAGCCTTTGTGGTTGGTTGAATTACTTTTTGAGGTTAGATTCTTTCAATGAGGAAGTTGCAGGCGAATTTTTAAGAACTCTTTCTAAAGGTGAGGCTACAGTATGGGGTTTAACGGTAGCTGTAATAGAAGAATGAATTGCAGAGGTAACTGGGCTTCCAGCTGTTGGAGAGAATTTTTCTTCGGATGTTGTCTCTATGAGGGAAAAATTTATAGTACCAACTGATGGACCGTTGGAAATCTCTAAGCAAGGATGCAAACGAGTGTCGTTGCCTCCTCCTTACCTAGAATATGTTGCTTTTATAATCAGGTATTTAACGTGTGAAGGACATTTTTATTATCTACATTCCTACCATTTTAAATTGTTGAGTCATATGAGGCATGGGTTAGCCGTTAATGTCCCAAACTTTCTGTTAAATCTTTTGAAACAATGCACCCATGAAACCCAGAGAGGGAGGGATAACTTTGTTGCCCATCATGCCCTTATTAAACTCTTGATTGAACATTCTCTGAGGGATGTGTCACCTCTTTCTTGGCAAGAATTTGTTGCCCAAAAGAATCTGCAACCTCCAGATGCCCCAGGGTATTTCTGGCTCGGCCTAAGAAAAAGAAAAAGAGAATAGCATCTACCAATAGGGAAGCAGACCAAGAATCATCTGCTCCTACAGCACCTAGTCTTGCAGTGTCCACACCAAATCCCTCTACCCGAATACAAACCAAGTTTTCCAGTAGAAGGGAAAAAGGAAAAATGAAGGTAGGAGAGTCCTTTAAGGCAGAGCAAACCCTAGAAACTGACCATCATCCTTGGAAGAGGCAATGTTCTACTCCTACAGCATCCCCCCTATAGCAGTTTCTCCTACAGCAATGCATGTTGCCACCACGAGTTCACCATCATCTTCTTCTATTAAGTCTGAGCCCTCTAACAAATTCAGAAAGAGGAAAGCTATGAGAGCACCTTTGGTAGCTACAATAGTGCCAAAAAGGGTTTCAGCAAGGAAACAATGTAAAGTCACCCCTACCTCAGCTCAACCTGAAATTATAATAATTTTTGGGGAGTTTGAAGAATCTAAACATGATGTTTCTCAGGATGTATCTGAGAATGTTGCACAAATTCCATTTGTTATTCCTAGGGAAGAACAAATTGAGACAATGGAAGTTGAGCATAATGAAAAGGGGATGCCCAGTCTCGATGACTTGGTTGACGCAGCTATGCAAATTACAAAGGAAGCACAATCTTTTCCAGCATAGCAATAGGAATTTATCTTGTAGCAACAAGAAGAAGAATAGCCTGTACAATTTGAGGTATCCAATGAAACATCATTACCCTCTGCAACCTATCAAGAAATGACTATTTATAAAAAGACATTTTTGATTGAATTTTTGGAACACCTTAGAACTACATGGAGGTCGGTCACGTTTCAGACCTTGAGTTTTCCCCACTTGGCCAAAACTGAAGTACAACAAAGCCTTTGGGAGGTAGAGAAGAAGCAATTGAAAAGAAAGATTGAAAGGCAGGAACAGGAAATTCAGGAGCTAAAGGAGAAAATGAACGAAATGATGAAGGTAACCAATAAAATCATGGAATGTAGACCACCACCCAGGGTTTATGCCCTGTGCCTTAAGGAATAATTCCTTTGGTTTCAGTTAATGAGAATTTCAAGGAACTTAGATCCTGTTATTCATACAGCCAAAGAATTTTATGATGCATACCAAGTAGCCCCTAGCTGGCTGAAGAATTCTTTGTGTGAATTTTATTTGCATGGTTTTATAATTCCCTCTGAAATAGAGTGGAATCCACTTCTTTATATTGGCGATATTCATTTAAGATCACTCATGTCTTGGGCAGCAAATGAAATAAATTATGGCGGACAATTGGAAGCCTATGAAGAAGCTAAAAGGGATGAGCCCATCCCACTGCGACTTGAGAGTTCAGATCCCTACACAATGCTAAAAACTTGGTTTACCATTGCATATGGATTCAATAATCAAGAAGTCAAAATGAAAATATTTGATCTCAGGAAATAGGTATATGATGAATTTAAAAGTCAGCCATATCTATTTTGGAAACTATCATCTTCCAGAATTAAGAAAAGATGGGAAAAATTAACTGTTGGGTTAAGAAGGTCTGAACCTCATAGCCCCCTGAATTTCAAGGCAACCCTCAGAAGAACAGAAAGGTACATGCAGCTCAGTCTTTAGAAGAGGTTTGAGTTGTGGTTGCCTTTGACATTTCGACCTCCTGTGCTGATGTGGCCACTTTACCCCTATCGAGCTACAGATATTAATGAGGATATAGAAGCTCGTAGATATGAAAGATGGTAGAATTTCAGAGGTTTCTATTACAAGTTCAAAACTTCATTTTAGGGTCATGCCACACCTACTGATTTCAGGGAGACAACCAGGAGATTTAATGTTGGAGGACCAGCATTAGGCTAAGTAGGGGGCAAATGATGAGCCCAAAATATGCTCATGATTTGAATATTATGTTATATTTTTGACACCCTTACTCTTGTTGTTAAATGGTTGTTTTTACTCTTTAAAGAACTTTTTATCGGGTGGTATCTTGTAGCAATACATTCCTACATTCCTACAGCCTGACATTTTTGTATGTCTATATTAATTACCCTGTTTGACTTCCCAAATGACTGATATAATGTATGTAGTTTTTGAATAATGAAATACATTTAATATGTGATTAATGAATGAATATCATGTAGTTTCCATGCATGTTTTCTTTCGCTTCTGTTACCTTGTGTTACGCAGGTTGTTGAAGAAAGCATGAACGAGTCAAGCGCAACTAATCTCGGCCTTGCAGTAAAGTCCATTTCCTGCATGACCTCGAGGAAGTTGTTCCGATGAAGACTCTCTGACCAAGTTGTTGGGAATGAATTTAAATGTTAGTTAATCTAGAAAGAGTGGAGTGCTAGATTCTCTCTTAATCTCGTTGAATGAATAAACTCATTTATGAAGTATGTTCCTCAGTTTTAGGATACATTTATATCCACGTCTTTCTGTGATAGGGTTAAGTAGTTAGTTACTTTCCTGATTTAAATAAGTGTTCCTCCTGCATGAGTGAACAAGATAGAAAAGCAGATTATGTAAGAGTTAGTGTCATAATAAGAATCAGAGTTTTGTTAGTTTTATGGAATAGAACAATCAATGTAGATGACTTCAAGTTATGAATAAAAATTGATGAAGTTAATCTCTGCATAAATTAGTTGATGCTTGCTAAGGGGGACCACTTAGTAAGTATCTGTAGTTGAGTAGTTGTTTATCTTCTGTTGATTACAGGTTAGATTTCATTCTTGTAAGTTTTAGTACAAACTCAATCTTATATTGTTCCTGCAACATCAGGAATCCATCCCTGTGTTTGTTCCTGCAGCATAAGGCCAGTTCATGGTTTGTTTCTTAGTAGCAGTTGTTATGATTTTTGCTTTGGTTAAGTTATGTTTGAGTTAAGAATACTTTTCATTACTTTCTTGTAGCATAGGTAGAATTTCTTCCAAGTATTTATTTCTGATAAGCTATGACTGAAACTGGTTCTTAGTGCACATACAGTGCCACTCCATTTCAAGTATACATTCCCTAGTTTGACAAGTAAATGAATAACCATGAAAAGATATTAGTCACCTGTTGGAATGTCCAATTCCCAGGTTAGTTTTTTCAATGATTTTCATATCCTTTTGTGGATGGACTATTAGAGAGAAAGAAAGTAGATTTCTAGAGGTTTTGACAAGAAATGAGATGCCCCAATGCCCTATTTGGAGATCTTTAGCCACACGATGAAAGGTTTGATGAGGTTTATGACAAAGAAGCCAATACTGACAATAGTAACCCTAAGAATAGTCATGAGATTAAATAAGAGGAGCTTTCATTCCATGCTTCCCACCCTCAAGAATTAGAAAAAAGAAAAAGATCGAGGCAAAAGGACTCACAAGTCACATCCTTTTTCAATTCCTGAAGCAAAGGAAAAAGAGCTTGAAGGTCCCAAGGAGGTCCATTGTGGTTACCAAAGGCTAGGTTTCAGCGAGATCAACCACCAAAGGATCAAAATGTACCATTTTTTATCATACAAATAGAAGACATGTCCAAGATCTAGGCAGACCCAGTGCATCAGCTAAAGGAGAAGAAGTGGAGTATGCTTTACAATATTTTCAGTCATTGTGGCCTGTGTAAGTCTCAATCCCTCTCTTCTTTCTATCTCTACATCTCTAGTTACTTCTCTTCCCCCATTTGTGGAGAATATTCCTCCATCCATGGACCCTGATTTTTTGGTCTTGAATGAAACCTAGACCATTTTCAACAATGAATCTTGTGAAGTAACCCTGTGCATCGAATGATTATCATCTGCTTCAGCCACTATTGATTCTTTAATCACCTTGTCAAGGGCCCCCATTGAAAGAGCTAAAACATCCATGCTTCCCATTACTCCAGGTTGATCCACTTCTAGGAAAACATCTCTCCTTCATCATGCTTCCCTTTTCACCTCAATGGATTTTCCCTTTGCTCAATCTCAATTTGGTATCACATCATTTTCTATGATAATGCTCCTGTTTTCCTCTCCGCAATCTCATACTATCAAGGTTTCTCCTTTTGTCACCCTATTCATTCTCCCTCCAGGTGATTCCATTGTCACTCAAAGAATTGACACCCCATAGAGTCTACAAGGCCATTTCAATGCAACCAAGTAGGCCCAATAGGCCAGAAATAAGAAACTATAGATAAAATCTGCCGCATAGCTAGCTACTAAGAAGATTGAAGCTTGCTTCAATGAGGAGCATAATTATTTGTTAATTTCTACTATGAAGTTGCTCATATCCAACCTCGAAGGAGAAATGCAGATGGAATATTATGACATAGAAGCCATTGGTTTGGATTTAAATGAAACTCTCCCACGTGACAAGGTGTTTCTAGGTAAGGCCACCCAAAAAGTGGTATACTACCTAATTATATGAGGCTAGACAAGATATAAGAAGCATGAGACAATTGATAAATGTAAGAGATATGATGAGTAGGCTATAGATAGAGATCAAGGCTAGAGATTTTGAGATGGCTCATATAAGACATATACAAGATCAGTAAGGAGAAGCAACTAAGTCGCTCAAGGAGGCCCAAAGTGAACACATTCAGCTGTATGCTAAAATTAAAATGTTAAGAGTTGAGCTTGCTACTAAGTGCCAAAAAAATTCAGAGTACCAATGTACTCAAGAAAAAATATAGCAAGAGTTAGACAATGTTTGATCTCAGGCTTTTGAAAATCTAAAAAAGGCCTAGGCAAAAGCAGAAAGGTCAAGGAAAGAGAAACAAGAGATCGAGTCCATTTTGTAGGCCCACGACCAAGAGGTTAGAAGGTTGAACTCCAAACTAATGAACACCATCTGAGAGAATAATCAAATGGAGGAGAATATAAGAGAAAGAGAGGCTCAATTCCATTAGGAGTTAGCTATTGTATAGGGTCTAGGACCCTCTTAATATTGAAAAAGGTTGATATGTTTCCATTCTTAAGCTAGTCCTACAGCTTCTAAGTAATTCTCAAGAATTAAACAAAAGGTTGGTTTGATTAATTAACCAAATTCTATAGTGACATATGCTCCCAAGCCAGTGGAATCATAAAAATCTAATTTCCAAATTGTGTATGTAGGGAAAAATTTGTCATCTTAGAGAACCTCCAAGAACAATAGTGCCTTCGATAACTTTAATTTCAAATAGATTGCCTCAAAAACACCTACAACTATGTCACAAAGCGGAATCAGACACAGTTCATTTCCCACATTAATCCTTCTGAGAGAAGCACATGTAAATTTAGTTTCAACAACTTGCATAAACAGATTCAACAAACAGAACCATTAAACATGAAAGATGGTATAGAACATAAGAACACACAGATTTACGTGGGGAAAACCCTTTCGGGTAAAAAACCCCGCACTCCAAAAGATCTGAGCCATTGTATTATTCAACAACAGATAGAGTTACAAATACAATCTCAGCTCATAGCATTTTTCACAGAGATTACACCTTGTTTCATTCTCGAGTCAAACAAGAACAACCCTATTCTAATTCCTCTCCCTTTTATTTACATTTTTGATCAACCTCAATCCATTACAACCTTTTAATTGCCATAATACTCTCACACAATATATAGTACAAATTAACATGAGAGATCAACCAAGACACTTAATCTAGAGAGATTTTGGCAGCATAATCCTGCCTCAATCTTCCTCTCACAGCGAGAGACATCTCACTCGGCTACACAGCCACATGACTCAACCACCGGCCTCTCGGCCTATTTTTTGCATAGCCGCTTAACCTTCACCTCTTGCGAGATTCATCTCCCTCTCTCTCTCTTTTCGTACTACAAAAACGTCCAATGTATATAAATTCATCTTCCACAGATAGGAAATGGTTCATCTTCTATAGATCCGTTTGTATTCCAACAGTCAGACCAACTCTTAACCACTCTAACTTCTCCAACTACCGTACCCCTTTGGGGTTACCTGTTGACCTCAAGCCACACACTATCATCCAACATTCAAACCTAGCCGTCGGATAAGCGGTCGAACAAATCTCCTTCATTGAAGTGAAGGTTCTCCAAGAGTCATCGAGTCAACCATCAAGCACATGGGCCCACATGCCATCTGTCCTCCACATCATCGCCACCTGTCGGCCTTCAACACGATTCACCATCCTATTGGGTCCCACATCCGTCAGTAGTTGAAAACCAACCATCTCTTTCCAACTATCAACACTCCTTCATATTCTGCTTACCGTGGTGAGGGGTCCACTAGGACATGCATCCACTGCTTGCGTAATTCCGCAACATCAAAAGGGATTCTACAATATTCTCAACAGGTCTCTTAGAAAATACTTAAATATTAACTCCAAGTGGTCCCCACATCCATTGGAATCCAAGTCGCTATATCGTTGGAGAACCGAACTATAGAACCTCATGTCGGAGGTTACGAAGTTCCTAGAACCCACGACTTGCCGACAAAGGGATTTGGCTCCATTGCTCAAAACCTAGATTCCCAAAACCCTAAGCTCTGAGGTTACGGTTCCAAAGCCTCGTGAATGAGCTGACAAAAAAAGAAGTAGCCTTCCTTCCACAGTTGCTAAGTCAGGAGGTTATGAAACTTTGGAACCCTATGACTTCAGTTAGACAAACTTGAAAACCAGCAATTTAACTCAAGCCGATGAAGGAGGAAAAAAAAACTGCTCCAGGGAGCAATCAAGCCAGTAAATTTGAGTCATACCTCAACATTCTCCCACTTGACTAAGAACTTATCGCCTTCTTCCAACACAAACAAAAAATATTAAAATAATGCTTTGGTGCTCCAATCAAGAGACTTGGTAACAAAATCCAAGATGTCCACCAACTCAGGAAATAGTTATGTTTCATCTACCATAGGAAAGGAATGAGCCAAGGGTATATATGTGACCAATCTCAAGTGAACACAAGCATAAGATCCTGCTGCATCTAATAAAAGCACCAACATAACCACTACTCCATTGTGGTCACAAGCTAAATGTAAGCAACCCAACATTAGCTTCAAACCCTATTTTGTTCAAGTCTCTAATCAACAACATTCAGGACACCCAATCAACAAGTTTCCATAGATAATAGTCTACCAGACAATCTGCAAAAAAAATCAAGTATCCAACTGCAACTAACTATCCAACACTGCAACCAATCACAGTCTTCCATGAAACCACATAGATCTCAAACATGCTCTCATGCTCCATCAAGACTTCTACACCAACATCCAAGATGTCCACCATTCAGGTAAAATCCTTGTCATCTTCCAACATGCCACCTATGGAAGAAAGGTACAAGCCAAGGTGAATAAGCACTAGTCCAATGAACACAAGCAAAGGATCCTAGTGATATCATCAACAAGAAACTGCCATCACTCTAGAAAATAAGATAAAACATCAGCTAGAACAACAATCATCCTGACTGCTTCCATCCAATTGATAAACCCACATGACTGAAAATAGCACCCACAACAAGTGTTATAACATTCAATCATCCATACCTTAAAGGTATCAAACATTAGTAAACTTATACCACCAACATAACCAACCCATGCACTCCAAAAGAAAGCTCCATGTTCCAACTAGTCGAAGAAGACAAAACACACTCAGGAACTCCCACTGCAAGGGTAACGCCAAATCTGAAAGATCAAAGGCATAACAAATCTACCAATAGCAGTTCATAAAAATGTAACCATGTAGTACCAAGGAACATCCACAATGATATGCACAACCTACAAATTAATAACCTGCAAGAACAACTCTCACCACAAGTCTTCACAGCTCTCCCAAGTTCTCCACACCCAACAAAGGAAAAAGATTAAGAACCTCCATGTCATCTCCCATGAATCATTACTGAAATCACATGACCACAAGGTAGTGATCACTACAGCTCTAACTAAACCTTAGACCAATGTAATGTGAAACCAAATGTCAGGAAGACCACCAAGACCAAAGAGAGAAAACTCTGCACAACATATACTTGTAGAACATCCTCCTACATACACTTCTAACAACAAGTTGTGTCAAGTATGATCTCCTTCCCATCCCAAAGAGATGCCATAACAACATCCAACCATTCAATCACCAAGATCAAGCATAACAAATGTAACATGTAAACAATCATGGATGTAAGTGTCTCAAAGAAGATCAATCTACCTCATTTCCCATCTCAGGAAATCAGCCCATATAACTATCTCCTACTAGTTCTTATCAATAAATGACATAACACAAAAGCTCAAGGAGATGTCCACCTTCCACTATGAATCCTCCAGAACCATTTAACAACAATTCAAGATCCATATCATGAAAGAAAGCATAAAACACACCTGAAAGATATAATGGGAAAATACCTCTCAAATAAACTGTTGAGTAGACCAAGAGTGGGAAAAGAGAATGCTCCTCCAAGATATACAAGCCACCATGACTCATCCAAGAGCAATCTCCTCATTGGTCTCTATTGAACTCATGTCCAACCAAGGTGTAGGCTACTCGGACTTTCAACTGTAATCAGTACCTTTCTCATCTCAAAAGAGTTATAGCCTCACCTTATTCTCCATGTATCCATGAGCACCAACAAATGATCATCCCATGTTGAACTCCAAATTGCATTACTGCACTTAACATGAAGTTCTCAAGCATATAACCAATGTACTCAAAACATAGAGGAACTCCAGACCACTATCAAAGCTCCACACATCTGAAACAAGAACTTATCATGACACCATGATCTACACATCCCCCTTAGGAGATACCATGCTCTAAGTGGCTTCACCATGGTCTCAAGTTTCATGCATAATGTCAAAACTCGAGTCCATAAGAAAGAGTATACCATGACATAAAGAAAACAAACTCAAAACAAACATCACCTGTCTAGCACCACCAACAACTTAGCCAAAGAATTTGGTCATCCTCCATGGTTCCAAGATGTTGCACATCTTCAAATAGTTTCCATGCAAATGCGAAAGAACCCTTCTGCAGCAACAGGATCAAAGAGCTCCTCCTAATAACATCTGCAACACTAAAAAAAAACATTCACCACCAAGTGATGAATCTAGAGTCATTGCTAAAGCTCCCACTGAACCGTGACAACTGAGCTTCTCGAGCATCATGACCCAACATCTACTAATCTGAAAATCCATTAGGTCCACACAACAACATGTCCATCAAGTGGAACCAGGATCTCCAAAACAAGCAGAGATTACCATCACTGTCAAAAGCTTACACAAAGAAATCTATCCAAGCTATCCATGACATTGTGATACAACATGCTATAGGTCCCTATAATTGACTATTCAGGTACTCAACACCATCCATCTTCTCATCCCAAAGCAACCACACCAATGCACAAGTGACCACAAACAAGGCTAGCTAACAAGTCTACACAAACAATGCATCAACCTCGTGGATATAAACAGTCCACATCCAAGTTATCTCACTGCAGCCAATGGGTAGCTAAACCACCAACAACATAACTCAAAGATCAATTCCATCGAACGTGCAAACCCATCATCACATTAGTAATCATAAACCAAGATATCAAAGAAGATAACCATGTAGACACCAAGACTCCAACACCAGATCATGACCAAATCTGATTTTCCAAACATGTCCACAACGAGCACCATAGTCAAGGAATCCACAAGCAACACCACAAGAATGTTGAGTGAAATATCACATACCAACACTCTCATACAAAGAAAGAATCTCACCTCCTCATACCATGCCAAAGCACGCATGCAAAATTGCAACCATCTCATCCAGCAATGCCCCAAAAGCCAGGGTCTAGAAAATAGTTTAACAACTCCACATAATCACAAGTTTTTCTTGACGTGTAAAACCTGCAAAATAAAACATGCAAGTACAATACATCCTTAAAAAAGGAAACAACATTTCAAGAACTCCAGGCCCCCTTCAAGCCAATTCCAAAACCATGAATATGCACATGCATCTGAGAAAGAGATAGGCTATTCCAAAAGCTTTCAAACCATCTAATGATTAACTCCATATCCTTCATGTATTCGAGGTTAACATAATACAATGCCTTCCAACACTAGGAAATACCACCCAACATGAGCACTCTCTTCCATGACTAAGACACAACCCAAGCTTCTCCATATCACCACAGAGACTCTCACACAGACACCCAATATGAAAGCTTTGCTGCAACTCAACCAAGAAGCAAAGAAAACCACCTCATACATTAAGGTTATACTGCTGCCAAGATAACCAACTCCATCTTCACCATCCTTCAAACTACGTGCTGTCTCTGAATACTACAAGACTTCCACTCACTAAAGGATCAATACATCAACCAATTCCTCTAGATTTCCTCAAGCCTGATAGACTAAGAAATCTTCAAAGGAGAAATACCCAGAACTAGTAGCCAAAAGAAGGCTTTGATACCACTTGTTGGGAAAAAAATTTCATCTCAAAGAAACCTCCAAGAACAATAGTGCCTTCGATAACTTTAATTTCAAATAGATTGCCTCAAAAACACCTACAACTATGTCACAAAGCGGAATCAGACACAGTTCATTTCCCACATTAATCCTTCTGAGAGAAGCACATGTACATTTAGTCTCTAAATAACTTGCATAAACAAATTCAACAAAACCATTAAACATGAAAGATAGTACATAAGATTAGAACACGGTGATGAGTGGGGAAACCCTATGGGTAAAAA
>VDFB02256583.1:0-51734 GCA_007258455.2 Sequoia sempervirens | reverse complement strand
GAGGAGTTTTAGCACGCCATCCACATGACCGTGATCCCAACCGTTTTGACCCGGCCGTGGAAATCGAAGCCGGAATCAATCTCCGTGCTTTTAGTTGGCAGGAGTGGAGAACGCAGAGATTATTATTCATATTCCTGTTCATATATCTATTCCTGCACCACTGCCCCCACCAGATTTGCTCCCAAAGCAAAGAAAAAATAAAATAAAAGCGTAGTATATGCTTATAACCCTCCAAGCATACTACAGGGCATTACACGAACGCATATGTAGGGGTAGGTCCCAGATTTGACCTCAAATCCTTGTCTACACCTTCGATTCGCCCTCCAATACCCACTTATTAGTCACTTCAAATTCATCTTTATGCACACGGATTAGGCCTGAAATCCTTAAAATCCCAATTGGGCTTTTGCCGAATTGCCTATAAGTTTGCCGTCCCCGGACAGCCTTTTTCTGAAATTCCTGAAAATTCCTGGTGGACTAGTGCCAATTTGCCTTCAAATTTCTATCTTTGAAGACCCATTTTCTGAGAGCCCCTTATATATCATATTTACATTGATTGGCTTACAATGTCCTATGAGGAAGAGGAGACTCTGGAACACACCCTTCTAGTTGTAAGAGAGGTTTCTGTGTACAAGATCCCTCCCAGAAGCACAAGTGGTGGTTATAAATGCGGCGAATGGCTGCAATCTGATAAGATTTGGTCAGGCAGATTGAGAGTTGTGTCCTGTAAGGATAAATGTGAGATTAGGCTCGAGGATCCCAATTCTGGTGAGCTCTTTGCTGCCTGCTATGTTTATCCAGGTCAGAGGGACAGCTCCGTGGAAAGTGTTCTAGATTCCTCTCGATATTTTGTATTGAAAATTGAGGATGGCAGGGGCAAACATGCCTTTATTGGCCTTGGATTTGCTGAGAGGAACGAAGCCTTTGATTTCAATGTTGCACTGTCTGATCATGAGAAATACATCAAGAGAGAGCATGAGAAGGAGGGGGCTGAAGAGGATGACGATGGTAAAATCGACATTCATCCTGCAGTCAATCAGAGGCTAAAGGTAAGATTCCTCTACTTTGCCGTCATGTCACACAATTTGATTGTAAAATGTTAACTCTGATTTAGTTTCTACATAAATAAAACAAAAGAAAGAAGAAGACAAAATAAAAATGGGGGCACACATACATTGATCTCTCTCTCACTCTTTTTTCTCTTGCCTTATCTTTGCAATGATATGCTTGTTTGTTTCTTTGATGCCACTACGTTAGTGCCTAGGTGTATAAAACTTTTACTTTTAAAATTCATCGTTTTGGATTTCGCGAAAATATGCTTTGATCTGGGATAATTCATAGTGTTCAGGGAAGAGATCAGCACAACGGACTCTTATTTTCTTTTACATGACTTAGATTCACGAGTTACAGATACATGAGTAATCCCATCTCTGATAATGCTCAGATTTAATAATATGAGTGAACGAATACCTATATTTTGAATGTTCTAACACATAATTTGCAATTCCCAAATTCACCAGTCCACATGGATGGAAAAACATATGCATTGGCACCTACAATGTTTTTTCTTCTTTTGGTGCATGCTAGATTTGGGTTAAAGATGGATCTGTGCCAGTTATTGCCTAGTCAGTCATAGTCACTTTTCTATTTTGAGTTGGCCATAAATTTTATACTGTGGAACCATTAAAATTATATCTTAATTTTGCATTATTTAGCCTCCGGGATTAGATTGACACAAGAGTTTCTGATTCATGGATTTGCAATTTGAATAGCTTCAGAAGCAAATTGTGTTTCCTTGTTTGGTCTTATTAACAAAGGCAACTGAACTCATTTTCTCGTTTGATCCTGTCATCATATTATACAGGAGGTCTGGACCATCTATAAATTCTATATGATCTGCAGATCTATTAATGGATACTATTTTTCATCTCTACTTTTTTCCCTGTTTTTCTACAAGAAGTAAATGTCAGGTTGATACGGTAAATGTTTGATTGTGAATTGACTTGTGAAGTCTTTTTTAATGTTACCAAGTTCATAATTGCCAATCAATCAACAAAGGTCTAGAACATGTGAATTGGAACAGGTTGGCAAACTAAAATTTTATGATTCAAGTAAATTTTTTTACCTTGTGATTTAAGGGCCATGTGCTGATGTGGGCAATTTCATCTGTGATTTCACAATTTTTTGAAGAAATAGATAATTCTCTGAAAAATTGGGTGATTTCTCAATTAAAAATACCAGCTCGTGAATTGAATGGTGATCAGTTGTTTAAAATTGGTGATCCCATTAACACAGTTTTTCTAATACACAAGTATTACACCCCATGTTAAATGACTGAAAGGGACATAATAGATGCTCACTGCCATTTATCATTTTCCTTGGGAATTTGCATTGCAAAAGTCTGTAGAGGGCAATCCACATAATTAACCTTATCATATCTATTAAATGTCATATCCTGGGGGTAACAGATCGCCTTACCTGTCAACATATATAAAGTGAAAATGCAATCTTATTTATTTTGAGAGGCATTCAAGATCTTTTAACTATGCTTTACAGCAACTAATATGACTTAAGTCTAATTAATGGATTCCTGTCTGAAAATTTAACCGCTATCTGCCTTTAAATTTACATTTGGTAAATTCTTCAGTGAGCACAAATATAACACTATCCAAAGCTCTTGTAATTAAGATGAAATCTTCCCTTAATTTTTATGTGTCTCTATTTATTACAGAAGCTTAGTTGGGTTGTAGAAATTGCAGTTCATTCAAACATATTTTGCCCTTGAAGTAGTTTAGTTGTGGAGTAGAATTTGAATGGGTAGACGTTGCATGAATTCTCTAAGTAATATATAAGTCATATGTTTGTATATTTTGGATTCAATTCAATAGCAGCTTAGACAATAGCTCTATGTGCACCAAATGAGCATTTGCAGTATCAAAATGGGCATGTAAAATACCTGTTGTAGTTGTCCTTTTGTGTGGCTTTTCCTTTATTATAAAAAGATGATGCTGTTAGATCTCATAATTTGGAGTGTAATGATATTTAGTGCTTGCATACAAGTTAGGTATTCCATTTCTAATTTATGAACACTATTCTCAACATGTTGGAATTCTGATATGACTGAATTGGATTGCTGATCCTTAAGAATTATGCTTAGAATTGTGACAGTTGTTGGATAGAATTAAAATCAAGCAAGGAAAACACCAAAACAGCAAGAAAGAGAGAATCACAAGAATTTAACCTGGAGAAAACAAAATGGGAAGAATCCAGAAGAGTGGAGCTGTGTCTCTGTACCTTCACCATCATCACACATGAAGTACAAGACAATTGTTTATATTTGAGGATAAAATACTGATATTTTGCACTTGTGCCTAACCTTGATTCATATGCAAATATTTATGGGAATGTCAGTATAAAAAACTGTTGAACGGTATGACAATACGATGGATATAAAACCATAGGCCAAAAAGACCACCTATAAGGTCCAATTTTTTTCCTTGGGGGCTAGCCCCAAACCCCTTCATGTATGGCTGCTGGCCCTAACACCACTCAACTCGGATGCTACACCAGATTACACTAATTGTGACAGGGTGTACAATTTATAAGGGGTGTAAAATATCCAAAGTAAACAACACATATGCAACAAATCTCCCTCTTGTTGAATGCTTTACATGGGGGGCCACACGTACATAAATTAGTTGCTAAGGTCAGTAATGCCTGTTGATTTCTTGCACCAAGAAACTTTTCAGTGCTAACAAACTTAATCAACAAGTCAGCAAACATTCCACGTATTGACCTTCTCCATCAACACCTTTTTTTCTTCAACCACGTCTCCCACAAAATGATATGGCAATTCAATATGCTTCATGTGAGCATGATAAGTAAGGTATTTGCTGTAGATTGCAACTTTGACTGTCACGATATATCCTTACATATTTTTATAACAAGCCAAAATCTGAACACAATCTCTGTAACCATACAACTTCCTTACATGCATGAGTGGCTGCCATGTACTTAACTTTTGTAGTTGAGAGTGCAACAATTTTTTGTCTCTTGATTATCCAAGTGATTGCTCCAACAAGCAAATGAAACACATAACCACTTGTAGATCTTGGGCAATCAATATCTTGAGCCTAGGTGGCATTAATAAAACCTTATACATCTTCTAATCTGTTCATCTGAGGTCTTCCTTGTTAGCAAATTGCATGATCCAAACTTCTGTGCAAATATTTAATGTTCATATTTTCAGTTCAAAGTTCCTTCCCTTGCTTTTTTCAGATATCTATTTAAAATTTCCACTGTATGGGTAATGTTTGGTTTGGTGTAGACCATGGCATATATTAAACTTCCAACAACTCTTGCATGAGGAACATGACACATTTCCTTAATGTCTTCTTGTATCTTGGGACAATTTTCTACATATAAATTTAAACCAACAGAAACAGGAACATTAACAAGTTTGCATTTGTGCATTTTAAACCTTTGCAATATCATTTCAACATATTTTCTCTGATTCAACTAGAGTTTTCTGTATAAAGTCTAAACAATCCCTTACAATTTCCATAACTGAATTAAAGTTTGTGGCACCAAGATCTTTATAGCAATTTGACATGACAATTGAGATTTGACATCCTTGATCATTTCCTTACTATTTTTAATACAAAAATTATACTTCCCATTTCAATAATAAATACAAGCATAAGCATTGAAGTGTATTCCATCCAATTCGCTTAAAATCGATGCATATATTCTTCCAACAAGTTGTTGAAGTATGAACTGCACTATATGAGAGTTGAATGTATGCCATGTTTTCATTTTAAATCTTAGGATGCTTCTTATTATATCCCCTCAAGTGCTGCACCAATGTCCTGTTGATTGCTTGCTTTGACCATTCATTTGTGGATAAACTTGTGTCCAATCTCTGCCACTAGGAAACAATGGATCCAGGAAATTCAAAATGAATCCAAGCTTTACATCCCTTGAGAGTTTTCATGCATGAAATGAATACACATATTTTTCCTTCTACAAAATCCGTAAAGATTGTCTAGAATGAACTGGTAGTAGCAAATGCAATCCCAACTTTCTACCATGTTGCTTTTTTATGATGCACAAACCACAACCACAAATGAATTTTTCAACGCCAAATTGCATTGTTGGCCAAAGCATGTCTTTGTAAATGCGACTATTTTTTTTACACCAAAGTGATCAACAAATTTTAAAGTGTGAGGTTCACTCATTAGCTTGATTCTTCCATCCATTGGAACCAAAATCTTTCAATTTGTAGAGTATGTTACATGAATCCGCACAAACAGAAACATGAACACAAGCTGCAAATATAGTTCAGCTCAATATTACATGTATAAATGCACATTATGTAACTTCCCATAACTCTTTGGGAGTCGCCAAGCATCCAACCACCCACACAACTAATCAATGACTTAGGATTATAATTCTAACAAACCCCTTTATAGTCCAAGTGTCAAGTCAAGTGGCAATGGAATATGGATGAATCTCTTCACTGGATCCATCTCACCTCCATCATGTGCCAAAGAGAGCAAAAAAACTGGATAACTCAGGTATGTATCCAACTAAGTAACCCCAAAATCAAGATATATATGCAGCCTACAACTGTACATGAATACATTTGTGGACTGATTAAAGTCTTATTACCAAAAATTCTCAAACCATTGAGGGCATATGTTGACACTGACAAAACTGCAACTCTGGCAGAAATACACTAAAGTGTTGATCCCCAGAAAAATATAATGACTCTGCTCCTAGCATGGCCATCAATTAACCACTCAAGCGACTGCATTAGCATTCCTAATTCTGATGCAACCATAAATATAGGTGACACATTTTCAAATGTTGTCACTCTTCAATTTAGTGACCTTTGAACTACTGTGTAGGGCCATCTCCCTAAATGTTGAATCTGCTCTCTCAATCATTGGTGTTGTCACTCTCTAGTCAGAGATATTCTACTCATTGGCTTAACACTGATTAGTCATTGCCATCTTTGGTTCTCGCTTAAAAGATGATGGTTCAAGTATCTCAAAATTTTTGAGCAGCTCCACTCAAAAGATCTGAAATAGCAATCTAGCATCGCTAGAATCCAATGCCTGGAATCAAAAAACTTAGCTGCTAATCACACTGTAGAAGTGCAACTAATGTGACCAATCCATTGTGGTCACTTATGACTAGTAGTTTTAAACACTCATTATCTTTGGGACAAATGCAACTCAATCTCATCATCAAAATATGTCAAAAAAGGGCCATTCAAAATGTGGAAAATCAACAAGTGGCTGAAAGGAGTAGTCTCCAGTTAATCATCTATGGGACAACTCTGCATCATCATTGAAAAAAGTCAAATATGTCTGAGTCCTCAGATTGGCATTCAACTAATTTGAAGCAACAACATAAATTGCAACTGTACTGCTCAAGGCAGGCACAGACACTTGTCAGGTGCAATCAACTCAAATATGTGCACAATCAGGAGGAACAGGTACCTATCCAAATTAAAAAAATTCAGCCAATTTGAAGCAACAACATTAACTGCAACACATCCAGATTATCAGGTGTACCCAAAAGACTCAAGTGTAAGATTAGTATCACAACATCATCAATTTGAATCAATGTGGGTGATTAGGTACACCAACAATTGTCAACCAATCAAAATATCCAAGCACCATCACAAGATGTCACAATGCATCCACAATCCAACTCAACATCATCAAATGAAATGCAACAAATCACCAGGTGCAGCTCAGTCACTCACAACAAATATCAATGTAAGAACTGCAACAACAGCGTATCAACTCTACCAATATCAACAACTGCATCAAGTGTATCACGAGCATTATCCAAGTCAAAACAATCTCAATCTTCAACATATGCATCCACAACTCAGGTATAACAATCAGTGTCACAACACAATGAATCATCAGTCTGACCAATTTGAATACTTTGGAGGAACAGGGACACAATCAATCAATTGTCTACCAATCATCAACATCAAGTGTGAGCACAAGTATGAAGAAGTCGTAAAAATGTACAACTAAGGCACAAGTCCATCAAGTACTCTGAAATGCATATATGTGGATATGCAGCAGCAACGCGAAGTACCACTTGAGAAAAGTCAGAGCCAATAAGGTAATCTTAGGCATGATATGATCTCAATGCACACTCATTGCCAACTTACGCACACCTTAGCATCAACAATGAATCACTTGAAGTGAAGAGACAACACAAGTCCACTCCGTAACATCAACTCTTCACCATGTCAATTCTGCTCCTCCCCCTTGGTTAATGAGAGAGGAGAATGCCGACATCTCCCTTGGTGGAGGAAAGAGTAGAGACTAGAGAGCATATAGAGAGCATATACCCCCCTTGAATGGAATTATCAAAACACGTAACTTTAAATGAATAGTGATGACAAGTTTAAAATAAACAGTGACGCCCTAGCGGGTTTTCATCATAAGTCTCCACTAAGCTGCCCTTTTGGGTTTTCAAGTTAATGAGAAGTTTCAAGTAAGCCACCATTTCAGGTTTTTAGCTTAATGAAACATGTGCGCAAATACAAAGGATCATAAAACTGATTAAGAGGCCATGCACAGTTCACTAGCCTCAAACACACACTCTTTGAAATCTGAACACAGTTGCATCAAGTGCAGCAATGTGTATCCTTTGACTCATAACAATAAACTAGATTGAGAACAAGTACAAGGAATCTAGCACAAAAAGATTCCTGCATACAAATCTGAAGGATTGAAGCACAAAAGGCCAGAATGTCATTCTAAGGAAGATCATTCGCATCACATTTAGGAGCACAAGACCCTCCATACAATTGAAATAATGTGCTGCAAGATCCAGAGTAGAACAGGGAGTCTAATCTGTGAAGGCCGTTGTGGTCTGTAAGTGCAGAAAGGTGACTAAGTTTTACTACTTTGTGCATGAAGTTCGAGTTCGTGGGGAAGATATATGATTTGCAGAACACAAATTATGCATGGTACCAACTCATTAAGAGTGAGTGATAAATGGAGAATATGATTTGCCTCCTAGTTGTAGTGTATGGAAAAAAGTTTTAGAAGATGTGGTGGTTATGACTTGTTTTGGTTGCTTCCATGTTGTGCATACACATTGTAATGTTGTCGGATCTTGAAAATTTTCCTCCTCACAAGGCTCCAGCAGTTATGTGTACTCTGCTTGTTCCTCTGGTAGGGCCTCCAAAAAGCATTAGGGATCCAGTATTTGCTCTCATGCCAAATGAAGGAAGCTATTTCTCAGAGCGCATTGGCAAATAATCTGTTAGGAAATGATTCAAGTGTTGTAAATTGCACAAGCCTCAGATGACCACACTCTCACAATCACCCTGCTAATGCAAATTAACACAACACAGCTACCCTTAGATGACACACAAGACAATACCACTAGAAAAGAGGGTAGCCATTGCAACTTTGTTAGATGATACGATACTAAGAAATCATTACATTTGACATGAAACGCATGAGGCATAAAATAAGGAGAAGTTTATGAAGCGGCTGTGAAAGCAGACAAAGCAGCTCGGAAACAACTTTCATTTAATATAAAACAACACTCAATAGAAATTTATCGTTTCTGTAACATTGAGACTGTGTCTTCCTGTGAAGGAATTTAAAATCACCACAGACCAAAAACAAATCTGCACAGACAAATTCATAAACACAAGTGCAAGTATCATTCAGTTTAATATTACTGTTACCCATTTTTCACCTATGGGCTCAATCAGGCAGGGTAACCCGTGCTTTCAGATGTTCTCGAAGACCACATGGAGGGACACTTGCATCAAGCTGTAGGGGGAAGATCATGTTTCATAATTCAGCACGTGGATTAAATGTGGCTCCCAAGAGGGTTGAGCCCAGCGTGCATATCTTCAGTTTGGGGGGGGGGAGGGGCTTTCTTCTTATGTTTTGCCTTGTCTTTCCCTCTCTCCTTTTTGCTTTCTTCTTGCCTTTTCCTTGTTCTGCCGGGGGCGGAACCGGGTCGGAATCCGAACTTGGAACTTTTCCAAAATTCCGGTTCCTCGTTTCGTTCCGGTTCCGTCCCCGGTCCCGCTCTTTCTTCTTTCCTTTTCTTCGTGGCCTGGGATCGAGGGTTGTCTCTTCCTCCTTGGTTCCCCCTTATGTTTTTCTTTTCTTCCTTCGTCTTTCGAATTTTGTCGGGGGCGGGATCGGAACGGAATCCGAACTTGAAACCTGAAGAAAGTTTCAGGCCCGGATTTGGTCCCGGTTTCGGTTCCGCTGCTTCTTTGTTTTTTCTCCGTTCCGCCCTGATCCCGTTTCCGCTAGTCTTTTTCCTTTCTTCCTTATGTTTCGTTGGGGTTGCTTTCTCCTGTTTGTCTTTCTTCCTTTTCATCCTTTCCCTCGCCTTCTTTTGAGTTTTGTTGGGGGCGGGACCGGGTCGGAATCTGAAACTGAAACTTGAAGAAAGTTTCAGTGACGGATTTGGTCCCGATCCCGGTTCCGCCGGGATTCGTCTGTCTTTGCTTCCGCCCCCTTTCTTCCCCCGGTCCCGGTTCCAGTTCCGTCTTGGCCCCGCCCCCGCCAGTTATGAAGATTCTAAGTGAAAAGGAATGCCTTCGCCATAGTGTCTTGCCGACCCGATGGGGTCTTGCCGATGGTTTTTTGTGAGATCGATATAACTCTGTAAGCTCGCCATGAGGTCTTGTCGACCGTTGTGTGTCTTGCCGAAAGAATGGGCATATCGGTATGACTCTATCTACCTGGTATGACTTCTCCCCGACATCCAAAGTCTCGTCGACATACGATCCTTTTGAAGCAACCTTTGACCGCCTTGGAATCCACCTGGCACAAACTCGACCAATCAGAAGGCGCTAGGGCATATCATCGGTAGTTTGACTGTTCGACTTCCACCTGCGAGCGAGATCGACGGAGCATGACGACATCACTCTACTCTGAGATCGGAGGTGATCAGTCTGTAATGGCGCTTGAATCTAGCGGATGGATCTGATGCTGCTTCTCGAAGGGGAAGTAGCCGTGAGTCACCATAGCAGCTGGGGATTTTGACTGGAGAGGTGGAGCGGCATTAATTACCATGTCACAGAGCATTCAAGGTGACTCTGACAAATCTTAAATGGCGGACTCGAAGGCTGCGAGTTAATGACGACGGCTGTAAAAGATCTTAAGACATCCCTGGAGCGATTTCTTGCCGACATGGAGGAGGGATACGCATTGAATGCTTCATTGACTTCTTTCCAAGGACTTCTAGGGCCGACATGTCCAGGCGCCGACTCATTTTTTGAAACCCTAAGGCAGGGGCCGACATCTTTTTGTATATATGGCATTTTTGCCTTTTTGTAAAGCAGTTCTTGGTTAGGAGACTGCTGAAAGAGCATTATTCAGACTTTGTAACTCATTTTTCATAATATTACAGACCTATAACACAGGGACTCCTCTTTTTCTTAATAGAAAGTCATTTCCTTTCAGATTTTCTTTGTTGTCTTAGTATTGCTTGTGAGTTGCATGATAAAATCTTGTGTAATCCTCTATTCTATTAGATTCCTTCAGTACTGGATGCAAAGAATACTATGTTGTAAAGCTGGTTTATGTTAGTGATCTCTTTCTAATGCGTTTATACATGTGAAGACATCTTGTTTTCCTTGTGTTAAGCACTAAAACAGTCTTAACCTTACATAGACTCATTTTTATAAGCATAAATCTCTGTATTGTGAGATTGTTTAGTTCTATTGAGATTTTCTGTGAGTTTTCTGCAGTGTTGTCATATTTTATCTTTGGTGTATCACCTGTTAGTGATAGGTTTTAAATTCGAGTTCATCCTCCCTTACTCTTTCCCTTATCATTTTTCCAGTGTTCCACGGGGACGCGTCCCCCCCGAAAAACACCGCGTTTCGGAGACGGGGACGTTTCCGAGACGGGGAGACGCCTGGGAAACGTCCCTCCGCCGTCTCCGCGTACCGCCGCCGTCCCCCCGCCGTCTCCTCCTAAAGGGAGACGTTTCCTTGAATTTCGCGCACAGGAAACGCCATGGAAACGCCGGAATATGTTATGTTAAAAAATTGAAAAAGTTAAAAACATTTTAACCTAAGTTTTATTATACTTCATTTGATGAAATATTATTTTACAGTGGCAGCCGCAGGGTTTTTCGACTGGAGTCTGGTGCATTCGACTGCATTTGAGATATTTCATTTTTCGAACCCTTCGTTTTGGCTCGCGATTTGTACATTGTATGCAAAATGTGGAAACCTGGTTTTTTGAGCGCGTCACAGAGATGTCCGCTCATGGAATGCAATGGTTGCGGGGTTTGCAATGGTCCTGTGCGATTTCTTTTATGGACATTAATCCCTTGTCATCGTACTTAGTTTTCCCATCATTTTTATACTCAGAACAACGTCGATATTTCCCTCACCAAACTCCACCGGAGCTGCAAAACTGAAATGTCTCTTGGGAGAGGTGACGGTAAGGTCTTCGTCTGCCCGGCTGCCGAATCCTCGCCTTGGCTTGTATGCAGCATCATCATTCCATGAATTATAATCACATTCTACCTTTTGCTGCTTATAATTCACACCGATATATTTTATATTTAATGGTTTCTTATGTAAATATATATATTTGTTATTTATATTATATATCTTTTTGAATTTATATATTATAATGATTATAATGATTTTTAAAGTTGCCAATGTTTATTGTGCATTGTTGATATTTATATATATTTATAATTACAGTATTATCTTATGATAATTGTAATTATAAAAGTATTAAATTGCCAGTATTTCCTTTTATAATTTCAATATGTATTTTATTATTCATTTTATTTATTCGTTTGTATTTCAATGTTAGGGTTTTTTAGTGTCGTAATTTTGGGGACATGACACAAATGTCCCTAGGCATGAATCTTGATGTCTGTCCAACATTTTCATGTTGAATTTGATTAGAGTTTAGACAATTAAATTATTAATCTTTTAAGTTTTAATTTTCAAGTACTATATGTATTTTAGCGCCACCCCCCCGCCGCCGCCCCGCCGCCGTCCCCCCGCCGTCCCCCTCACGTCCCCCAATTTAGGCCCCCCGTCTCCCATCTCGGAAACACGTCCCCCGCCGTCCCCTCGTCCCCGTCCCCGAAACTCCGTGGAACATTGCATTTTTCAGTTTTTCCTCAAAGTATCTTAAGGGGAACCAGCCCATAATCTGGAGGTTCTCTTCATTCTCAGGTCACCCACAACCTCGAAGTGTTCCCATGTGTCGATAGGTTGCTATAGTTGTTAGCTTAGCAAGGGTGCAAACTTTATTCAACAACAGTTTTTGGCACGCCCGGTGGGACTGAGGACTGTTTCCAGTCTCAAATCTAAATTATCATACTGCTGTTTAGTATGTGCAGCAGAAATTACAGTCTTTAAGAGACAAATTTTAGCATACTTGGCGACTCCGAGCTCAGACTTAGCAGTTCCAGTGCATTGCTGCTCATGAGCAGAGTGCAGACTAGGGGTAATTCATCTGTTTTTGAGTATTTGCAGTTATCCCCGCCTAGAAGAAGGGGGAGAGAAATCCAAAGGGTTCAGAAGACAGTTGTTTATTTTAGAAGATCCAAGTCGAATCCTGTTGTTAGAGGACATACTGCTATTCCTGTTGTTATCACTAAGAATATCCCAGTAACAATGATTCCAGTAGTGAGAAATCAGCCATTTGTTGCTTTCAACCAAGGTAGCCCATTGAATCTGACTCAGCATGATGACATTCCTGTCGCTGCCTTAAGAGGTTTACCATATTTTTATGGGGAGGATCACACCACCCCAACAGAACATATAAAAGATGTTGCCAACCTGTGTGCTGTTCACCATGTGACTGAGGAAAATGTTGCGCTCAGATTGCTGGTGGCATCCTTCAAGGAAAAAGCCTTACAATGGTTCAAAGGCCTGCCTGTCAACTCCATAGCCATATGGGATGAGTTAGGCAGCTAGTTGTGCAAATTTTTTGAAGATAAATCGGACCACTTGTCATTGGTGGAGCAGCGGTCTACAATCAAAAGAGCTCCACATGAAGATATGTCAGATTTCAATCACCGTTTCCAGAGGATGTGGGATAGAATCCCACAAACGGTAAGACCTACTGCTAATCATGCATTTTTATACTATTTGAGAGCTTTAAATAGTGATATTTCTGTGATGATTCAATCAATGGGAGGTGATACACTCCCTGCAGCATATAGTGTAGCTGTTAGAGCTGAAAACAGCCTCATACAGGCTGGTAAAATTGCCCCAAGACCACCTATGCCAATATTTCCTGCTCTTCAGCCTCCAACCCCTATGCAAGTTCCTCCTTTGGCTGTTATCCCAAGTGCACCAGCATTGTCAGCACCTGATACCCAGCCTAATGGTCAATTAAACGCATTTCCAGTTCAGTCTAACGAACTGCAAGAAATTAAAGGCCTTTTAATGACCTTTGGAAATGAGATGGTTAATCTCAAAAAACAGCAAAATCAAGGTTTTAAGCCTTATCAGCCCTCATTTCAGTCTAATTACCAGCAAAATCAGACCAATAGACCACCTTATCAGCATTATAATCAAGGCCAAAAGTTTGCTCCTAACTCAAGGCCACATCATGCTTATGATTCTAATGCTGCAAGCACTTCCAAAGAACTTGCCCCTGTCCAGAACAACTTAGTCCAAGATTACGAGTGGTGCTTTCCCTGTAATCAACCCCATAATCAGAGTACTTGTGTAAATGGGATGCTTAACCAAGCCTTGATGGTTCAGAACAATAGTATGCCTGTAACAACTGAAGTACAGCAGCAAGAGCAACAGGCACATGAGTCTACATTCCTAAACTGGCAAGGGGAAGAATTTTGTGGGGTGGTCCACGCCGATTCTTCGATTGTAGACAATACACGTAGTAAGAAAAGGGCAATAGATGAAGGACATCAACCTAATACAGTTCAGACTCAATCAAAACCAGGGTTGAACTAGCATCAAAGTGCTCCTGACTTGTCAAGAGCTGACTAGATCCGAGTGCTACCAAGGGGCCAGCCTTTGGTAGGCAAGCAACAATCTAATTCGTCAGCCCAGGGGCCTTCAATTAAAGGTATTGTTATTCCCCCTAAAAGTCAGGCTAAGCCTGCTACATCTTTTAATATATTGGAGCATATGAAGAAAATTAATGTACCCATGTCAATATGGGATTCTTTGAGTATTCCGGGTCAAAAGGACCTACTTCAATTGGCCTTATCTGGTTTAAGTATCTCAGATGAGCCTAGTATAGAAAAGGAGAAGGTTGCGTTGGCTAATACTACTGTCGATGATAAAGAAGAACAAGTTGCTAAGGCCAAGCCACCCCCTTTTTATTTGTCATTAATCATAGGAAATCATCTGGTTCACAATTGTATGATTGACTCAGGGGCTAGTAGTTCAGTTATGCCCAAACAAATTGTCGATAAATTGGGAATTGAATATGAGCCGCTAGAGAAGGGGGTAGTACAATTGGATGGTACTGTTGTGAACACAGTAGGGGTCATAAAAATTTTGAGCTTAACTCTACATGCCTGTCCCAATTTTGCAATACCACAGGATATATACATTATTGAGTTGCCCCCATACTTTTCCCTTTGTTTATCTAGGGATTTTACGGCCAAGATAGGTGGTTACCTATCTTCTGATTGGTCTCACATGCTGTTCATAACTAGATATGGCACTAAAGCCACTATTAAATCAGAACCCATAGCCAAGGTTCATGTTGAACCTTACAATCTGTCCCCTATCAATGCCAACTTGTTTACAAGTGAACAAGTGGAGCAGCCTGCTATTCCAAAGGCCAAGATTCAAACAGAAAGAACATCAGATATTCTTCCTGAAGAGTGGGCACCTCAAGCTCATGAAGTTGGTACGGGTGAGCAACTAGAGGAGGTTGACATTGGGGTTTATATGATGCATGAGACGGACTCTTTTGTGCCTAATATTGAAAAAAGTAAGGAACAACATGGTGAGCAGCATGAAAATGATTTATGGGAGCTGTATTTTGATGGCTCAAGGAGTAGAGTAGGTGGTGGTGGTGGATGTATGCTGGTATCCCCAGAAGGACAGAAGTACTATCAAGCTTTTAGATTCTGTTTTAGTTGTTCTAATAATTCTGCTGAGTATGAAGCTCTAGTCCAAGGTTTGGAGTGGGCGAGACAGAGAGGTATCAGCTGTTTAAAAGTTTTTGGCGACAGTGAGTTGGTGGTCAATCAAGTAAGAAAGCTTAATGCTGTTAAAAATGATATGCTCAGGTCTTACAGGAATAGGGTATGGGACCTCTTAGAGGGATTTGAGGCATTCAATCTGATTTCCATTCCTAGAGCTCAGAATAAACATTCTGATAGATTAGCTGCCGTGGGAGCTGAACACGATATTCCAAAGGAGATTTGTAGTGATAAAACTAATCAGCATATCAAGATTGTAGTTAGGCTTGCTGTGCCTGATAATAATATATACTGGCAAGTTTTTGATAGTGACCAGTAGATTGTCAGTTTTTTGAGAGAAGAAGCTGAGTTCTCACATGTTAACCAGGAAAAGCTACAACACCAGTACAATGACCAGATTATTCAACTAAAAAACAATAAGTTGCCAAAAGGCTTGGTCACCCTAGAATCTGTTTTTAATACTAATGATGAAGCTAGAAAGCCCAAGGGGAGTATTCGAGTTCAGCAAGATCACTATGAAGAGGTCGAAGTTTTCAAAGAAAAGCTTCTTAGGTTAGGCAAGGTATGTACAACGAAAGAGAAGCATGTTTTTATTCAGTTTTGTCAAGAATTTAATGATATCTTTGCCTGGCAATATAGTGATTTAAAGGGGTTTAATCCCCAGCTTGCTCAACATACCATTGAACTTGAGCCTAATGCCAAGCCTGTTAGGCAAAAACAGAGGCCCTTGAATCCCAAGTTAGAACCTTCGATGAAAAAAGAGCTAGATAAGTTGATTGAAAGCAGCATTATTTTTCCCATCAAGCATACCTCATGGGTTTCAAACCTAGTACCAATAAGAAAGAAGAATGGTGAAATAAGACTCTGTGTAGATTTCCGTGATTTGAATAGGGCTTCCTTAAAAGACCGTCATCCTTTACCTTCTATGGAGCAGATACTCCAGGTAATTTCAGGGTCTGAAAGGTTTTCCTTATTAGATGGCTATTCTGGTTACAACCAGATATTGGTGAAAAGGGAAGATCAGTACAAAACAGCCTTCACCACAAAATGGGGAACCATGGCCTATCTGAAAATGCCCTTCGGTTTATCTAATGCCGGGGCAACTTTTCAAAAGGCCATGGATATGGCCTTTCAAGGTTTAATGTACAAGATAGTCTTAGTCTATCTTGATGATATCACCGTTTTTTCTAAGGAGACCAAAGATCATCTGAGTCATTTGAGGCAGATTTTTGAAAGATGCAGGGAATTTGGGATATCACTTAATCCCAAAAAATGTGTGTTTGCTGTTCACAAAGGAAGATTGCTTGGTTATGTGGTATCTAGACAGGGTATTACTATTGACCCTAAAAGAGTAAGTGCTATCTTACCTCTTCCTTTACCAGCGCATAAAAAGGGTTTGCAGAGTTTTATTGGTAGGATTAACTTTGTTAGGAGGTTTATCCCTGACATTGCTGATTTATTAAGTCCACTAACTCACATGCTGAGAAAGAATGTACCTTTCAAATGGACTGAGGATGGGAAAAGAAGTTTCGAGCTTATAAAAGAGGCATTGGCAACCGCACCTACACTTCTGAATCCTGACTTTTCTAAGGATTTCATCTTATATGCCTATGGAAATATTGATTCACTTTTAGCCATACTTGTACAGTAGAATGATGAAGGATCTAAACAGCCCGTGGCGTTCTTTAGTCAAGGACTCAAAGATTACGAGCTCAAGTATACTTTTGTGGAGAGACATCCTTGCTGTCATAAGAAGTTTAAAGAAATTTAGGCACATGCTTTCCAATAACAAGATTATACTAATGGTTGCTCATCCCAGTGTGAAAGAGTTTTTATTAAACAAAGATTTGAGTGATAGAAGAGCTGGTTGGGTCACTAAGGTGATGGAGTATGACCTTGAAATAAAGGTTACCAAACTAATAAGAGGGAGAGGTCTCTGCGAACAGCTTATTGAGGACAGCAACAGCAGTGTAAAGGAGGAGGCAAGTTCTGTTTTAACACTCCAAGATGGACAACAAGCTGCTATACCCGCTCCCACTGGTTGGGTTACAGAAATGGCACATTTTTTATTGACTGGTGAGTGCCCTCCCAGTCTGACTATATCCAGAAGGAGGTATTATCGACTGCAATCCATACCTTATGTTCTTTTAAATGGTTTGCTGTTTAGAAGAGATTTTCATGGTGTCCTGTTAAGATGTATTGAAGTTGATCAGGTTGATAGAGTATTGCATGAATTCCATCAAGGATCAGCTGGCGGACACTTTTCTCTGAGAGCCACAGCTCTTAAAATAATGAAAGGAGGCTATTACTGGCCTACCTTATTCAAAGATGCTCATGCATGGGTGAGAAGGTGCAAAGAGTGTGCTATGTTCGCTGGAAAAGAGAAGCTGACAGCCCTCCCGCTACAACCGGTTCAAGTTGATCAGCCCTTCATGAAATGGGGTTTGGATTTTATTGGGGTTATAAACCCACCATCGAGTGTAGGCCACAAATGGATACTCACAGCCACTGATTATTTTTCAAAGTGGACTGAGGCTGTGGCACTCAAAGAAGCTAATGAATCTGCTGTCCTGAATTTTTACGAAGCGCTGGTTACTAGATTTGGTATCCTAGATTCTATTGTTTCAGACAATGCCCTTGCTTTTGTGAGTGTTAAAATCTCTGACTGGGCCGTCAAAAATGGTATATATCTGAGTACATCCTCTAATTATTATCCGTAGGGGAATGGACAGGCTGAGTCCACTAACAAGAACCTCCTGAGGATCATTAAGAGAACTATGGAGGACAATCAAAGGGCCTGGCACACCAAGCTAAAATCAGCCTTGTGGGCTGATAGGATTACGTCAAAGAGGTCTACAGGACTTTCTCCATACATGCTAGTGTATGGAAAAGAGGCAAGACTGCCCATTTCGGTTGAACTTCCAGCCCTTGATCTGATAGACCAGCTTGATATGATTGAGGAGGAGCCTATGATAGCAAGGTTAGCTCAATTAATTGAGCTTGAAGAACTCAGAGCTGAAGCACTGAAAAGGACGAAGCAATATCAGGCTCAAATAAAAAGGTCATTCAATAAAGGGGCATCTCCCAGAGTGTTCTAGAAGGTGACAGTACTAAAGTGGGATGAATTTAAAAGTACGCCTAGAAGGCACTCCAAATTTGATGCACTTTGGACTGGGCCATATATCATTATTGAGGAGAAACAGCATAATGCTTTCCAGCTATCTAAGTTAGATGGTATAGTGGAACCCATAGTTGGAAAACTCGGACTCGCCGCGGACTCGGCAGCCCAAAAATATGACTCGGACTCGGGACTCGGCACGGACTCGGGAAAAGACTCGGCTAGGACTCGGCAAAAAAAAAAACCGTAGTTTTACAAAAAAACAAGAACAAATTAATGCATTTAGAGAACATAAGAGCCTAATTTGATTATCAAACACTCATAATTCAAATATTACATGTCATATGATCATCAAACACTCAATAATTGAAATTTAATCATTCATAGTCATCAAATACTCATAGTTTCAATGTATAACATCATAAGATTATAAATGTTTACATATAATCTTGGCTTCTTTCAACCCCAATTCAATTTGCAGACCTCTATTTCACAAACTTGAGTGTTAAAATGAAAGAAAAAGTTAAAAAAAACATGGGTTTTTAACCCCTTTTGACTCCCAGCTACACAGGAGAGTTCTGGGTTGGGACTCCCGAGTCCAACCTCAGGACTCTTTTCAACCCCTTTGGACTCCCAGCCACACAGGAGAGTCCTGAGTTGGGACTCCCGAGTCTGACCTCAGGACTCTCCGAGTCCTGAGGTTGGACTCCCGAGTCCCGACCCAGGACTCTCCTGGACTCGACTCCCGAGTCCGCGGCGAGTGGACTCGGCTAGGGTAGGGACTCCCCGAGTCCATGGGCGAGTCGGCCGAGTCCAAAACCATGGTGGAACCAATCCTGCTGAATGGGGTTCACTCAAACGTTGCTTCTGAGGTAGAGACCTAAATTTGTACATAGTTGTTAAAATTCTAGAGAATAGGTGCAGTTTTCATTCCCTAAGTGCTGTCCCAGCGCGGTAAATATTTTCAGAAGTTTTGTTGTTTTCAATAAGTTTTTAAGTGTTCTATGAGTCTCAAATGAGTTGCAGCCATACACAGGGCTGCTCCAAGTCTGTTTTAGAATTTTCCCATGACTCCATGCCCAATGGATAGGCCTAGGCTACTGGTTTCTTTGTTTAGCAGGCAAACATCCAGCAAAGGTCGCCAGAAATGTTACCCATTTTTCACCTATGGGCTCAATCAGGCAGGGTAACCCGTGCTTTCAGATGTTCTCTAAGACCACATGGAGGGACACTTGCATCAAGCTGCAGGGGGAAGATCATGTTTCATAATTCGGCACGTGGATTAAATGTGGCTTCCAAGAGGGTTGAGCCTAGCGTGCATATCTTTAGTTTGGGCTTTTCTTTTTATGTTTTGCCTTGTCTTTCTCTCTTTCCTTTTTGCTTCCTTCTTATCTTCACGTATGGAACTGGTCACCGATCCCAACTTGAACTTTTCCAAAATTCCGTTCTTGGTTTTGTTCCGTTCCACCTCCTGTCCTTTTCGTATTCGACTGTTCTTCCTGACTTCTGTTTTTCAATTTGACGGCGGGATCGAACACCGAACTTTAAACCTCGGCGAAAAGTTTCAGTTCTGATTGTCCCGCGGTCTCCACGCTTTGTTCGTTCACCAATCCCGCTTCCGGTTCCTATGTTTCATTGCTTTTCCCGCTTTCATCCTTTCCCTCGCCTTCTTTTGAGTTTTGTTGGGGGCGGGACCAGGTCGGAATCTGAAACTAAAACTTGAAGAAAGTTTCAGTGATGGATTTGGTCCTGATCCCGGTTCCGCCGGGATTCGTCTGTCTTTGATTCCGCCCCCTTTCTTCCCCCGGTCCCGGTTCTGGTTCCATCTTGGCCCCGCCCCTGCCAGTTATGAAGATTCTCATCGAAAAGGAGTGCCTTCGCCATAGTGTCCTGTCGACCCGATGGGGTCTTGCCGATGGTTTTTTGTGAGATCGATATAACTCTGTAAACTCGCCATGAGGTCTTGTCGACCGTTGTGTGTCTTGCCGAAAGAATGGGCATATCGGTATGACTCTATCCGCCTGGTATGACTTCTACCCGACATCCAAAGTCTCGCCGACATACGATCCTTCTGAAGCAACCTTTGACCACCTTGGAATCCACCTGGCACAAACTTGACCAATCAGAAGGCGCTAGGGCATATCATCGGTAGTTTGACTGTTCGACTTCCACCTGCGAGCGAGATCGACGGAGCATGAGGGCATCGCTCTACTCTGAGATCGGAGGTGATCAGTTTGTAATGGCGCTTGAATCTAGCGGATGGATCTGATGCTGCTTCTCGAAGGGGAAGTAGCCGTGAGTCACCATAGCAGCTGGGGATTTCAACTAGAGAGGTGGAGCGACATTAATTACCATGTCACAGAGCATTCAAGGCGACTCTGACAAATCTTAAATGGCGGACTCGAAGGCTGCGAGTTAATGACGACGGCTGTAAAAGATCTTAGGACATCCCTGGAGCGATCTCTTGCTGACATGGAGGAAGGATGCGCATTGAATGCTTCATTGACTTCTTTCCAAGGACTTCTAGGGCCGATGTGTCCAGGCGCTGACTCATTTTTTGAAACCCTAAGGCAGGGGCCGACATCTTTTTGTATATATGGCATTTTTGCCTTTTTGTAAAGCAGTTCTTGGTTAGGAGACTGCTGAAAGAGCATTATTCAGACTTTGTAACTCATTTTTCATAATATTACAGACCTGTAACATAGGGACTCCTCTTTTTCTTAATAGAAAGTCATTTCCTTTCAGATTTTCTTTGTTGTCTTAGTATTGCTTGTGAGTTGCATGATAAAATCTTGTGTAATCCTCTATTTTATCAGATTCCTTCAGTACTGGATGCAAAGAATACTATGTCGTAAAGCTGGTTTATGTTAGTGATCTCTTTCTAATGCGTTTATACATGTGAAGACATCTTGTTTTCCTTGTGTTAAGCACTAGAATAGTCGGAACTTTACATAGACTCATTTTTATAAGCATAAATCTTTGTATTGTGAGATTGTTTAGTTCTATTGAGATTTTCTGTGAGTTTTCTGCAGTGTTGTCATATTTTATCTTTGGTGTATCACCTGTTAGTGATAGGTTTTAAATTCGAGTTCATCCTCCCTTACTCTTTCCCTTATCATTTTTCAGTTTTTCCTCAAAGTATTTTAAGGGGAACCAGCCCATAATCTGGAGGTTCTCTTCATTCTCAGGTCACCCACAACCTCGAAGTGTTCCCATGTGTCGATAGGTTGCTATAGTTGTTAGCTTAGCAAGGGTGCAAACTTTATTCGACAACAATTACATATATAATACACAAGTAACTTCACCAACCACCCAACAATCTGCACTACCAATCTATGACTTTGATTATAAGTTTAAGAGAGTAGTCCCATTTTGGAAATGATATTAGTTCTTGTGCTCCAAATTTGCATGTTGTGTCCAATGCAAAAGCTGATACATCTTAAATTCTGTATCATGTGCATACGCTTCACCATATGCTTCATGTACAACCGATTCAAGCTAAAGTGTTTTGCCTAAAGTTGAAACCAAAATTGGTCTAGACAACATATCAGTTGACTCGTTATTCACACCTCTGGTTGTAAGAAATCCATCCATTTGTAGTGCCTTCCTTGCTGCAATTATTGCAAATATTTGGGAAGGAGACAATCTAGAAGCAATTGGTTCTCATGCTCTAACACTTTGTGGCATGCCTTTGGGCTCTTGTAATGTCCCATGTGCATTATCTCCTCTCTCCATCTTGTTTGCTCTTTTCATTATTTTCTCTCCATTTTGTTCATGTACATATTAAAATCATTTTTTTTTTAATATAATTTAGTTTTTTGGTTGTAGACCAACAAAAGCCTTTGCAACAATTTAATATTCAGTTTTCTGTTATCGTTCATAACCATTTATTAAATTGGGATTTCTATCCTTTGTGAAGTTTTAAATCCAAACAAACATCAAACATGGTGGGAACATCTCTTGGACGATGTTATAGAAATTGCCAAAGTTACAATGCCTCGATCCATGGTAAAAGCCCTTGCTGGAACTATCAAGGAGATTGATGAAGGAAAGGTTGAGATTCTTGAGGATTGAATGCCAAGGGCAATACAAGGTTATGAAGAGAATAAAGGTTTGGCTGATATAATTAGATACAAGTATCGCCAATATTGACAATTACAACGATTGCCAAAATAAAAGCATGTACAAGTGGCGTGGATGAATCATTTATCTAATGATGTGGAAAGTTGTCGACCAATTGCTATGTTGGGCAACCATTCTATCCTAGGGGAAATATTGAAACAATATACGAGTCATAATTTGCATTAAAAAAAAATCTAAATTCCCATATGTGAAGTCGTTGCAAATTCATTTTATTGAACTTGGAGTGTATATACACCACAACCTCTCTCTTATTGATTGTCAATCCATTTGGAGAAACTACTAGTGAGAAGTATCGATATTGAGCTGCTCTAGATATGTCATGTTTATGAGGCTCCATTGAACAAGAACCCCATTGGGATGGATTACAAAGGTTGGTTTCACATTGTTGGGTGGGACTGATGATAGATTACATCCATCTATCATAGGCCGATGTAGAAGCACTTATCTCCCTCTCTCGACTTTTGACCCTAAATAAGCTTATGGATCAAACTATTGTAGAGGGCCATTGTTGGCTCAACCTGCCCTAACTGGGGAAATGCTTATCAAGAGGAAACTATGTTATGCAGATAAATAATTGGATATCATTGAAATGGCTATCTATGGAAGCATGATTTGACTAGGACTTTAATTTCATTGCAAAACAATTGCTGAAAATGCTTCTTGTGATTAATATTTGAAATAGCGTAGTGTTAATTTTGGGGAGCTTAATTATTTTTGAAGTGTTTGTACAATATCTTGGATGCATTATTAGTGGAAACTGACATCCAAGGAGATTTGGAGATCTTTGATTGAATGGGGGTAAAATTGAAACAAGTGAATTTCAAACGACTCAAATCATAGAGGCAATGACCCACCAAGGCCATCCATTGGGTTGGAATAAAGTTTTTCTGTTAGAACTAAAAGGGGGTGTTAGAAATTAAGTACTGCATGGCATAGAATGTGTAGTAAATAAATTAACATATTAATGTATATTAGATGTTAGTTACTAGTTAGTTGTTAGGCGGTTTTGGGTAGTTAGAAGGAAGAATGGCTATATAAAGCCGTTACATGTAATAATGCAATGTGTCAAAGATGATGGTCTGATTCCTATGGTTGGAGCCTCTGGATCTTCATGTCGTAATGCCAATAAAGCAATTTTGGGAAGGGAGGTTTGTCATGTCCCCATTAGAATATTGCAAATATTAAAGCAAAAAAAGAAAAAGAAAACAGAAAAGACAAAAAAAAGGATAGCCACCTCAAATAGGATAAGGCCAAAAGTGGCCACCTCAGGAAGATAAGGATTTGATTTTGTTTGTTTTCAGAAAAGTAATAAAAAAATGAAAGGAGTTGGCTGCCTTAGGGTTAGCAACCACTGCCCTAGGGACATACGTACCTATTTAAACAAGCATGGGCAGCAGAAACATTTATTCTAAAATATTTTTGCTCTTGAGTCCTCATTTGAGCACTTCGTCACACAATCCTAAGGATGAAAACCCTGAGGATTGCTTGATATACAAGGACAGAAATCCTTGGGCATCTCAAATAGAGACTGACGACGAAAACCCTCAGCCTTCCAGTTGGTAGTTCTAGTCTGAGAATTGCATAGAGTTTAAAGATTTAAGAATAGTCTAGTTTAGCAGTTTCAATGTTGTCCTAGTTTGCATTCAGCATCACACTTACCTAGTCTCAACATAGCAAATCCAGTTAGCAATTAACTTAAACACTTTCTTAGTTTCGGTACAACAATTCAGTTACAGTTTGTTTCAACACCTTAGCACAGCAGTTCAGTTACAGGTAGTTTTAGCACCTTCTAGGCAACGTTAGAGCAAAAAAGGACTTCTAGGATGTGAACGGTGAGACTGCAGTCTACAGCACAAACAACAACATTTTCAAGCTTCAGAATCCTTGTCAAACAAAGACCTCTATCAGGCTGCAGCAGCAAGCTTGCCTTGAACTTGTAGCCCAATTTCATATCAGCAATTCATTCTCTTGTAAGATCAGCAACAAAATTCGAGGTTGGATTATCATAATTAATTAAGTTGTAACCTCATGGTGCCTCTAGACTTGAAGCAAAGCTTCCATTTTGTAAAAGGAATTAACAAGTTCATAATAAAGTGCTATTTTCAGAATTCAGTAGGCTGTTATATTCATTTGCAAACAAAAGACATGACATATTGGAATGCTGAATATTAAGTTGACATGACATATTGGAATGCTGAAATTTTGTCTTTTGTTTGCATTTGATTTTCTTTCATCATAATGTTGTTTTGTCCCTAGGAAGATTTATATTGCATGTCTTTATTAAAAAAACATGGCATCAAAGCATGGTAGATTAGGTGACATTTGGTTTCAAATCTGGGATAGTTTCTCTTTTCTCTTTAGGTTTGTATTCTTGCAGATTGTGTGATTTTTTGGTCACCTATTATAGGAGACCTTGGAAAGAAATGGGTTTTTTCTTTGCGATTAGAAGGGTCAAGTCAGTTAGGGTAGACTTTTGTTTCATCCAAATCATACACTGTTAAGTCTACTAATTGAATTTTTGCTTGTAGGGCATGATTGGGCACTTTTGCAGGTAATATGTATTTTGGAGAACTTTGGCACAAAATAGATAGCGCCATGCTCTAAAGTAGCCAAAAACCCATAGATCAATTGTCAAATTGTCAAAATCCTAGTAGGTCGTATTGAGCCATGAGGAAATTTACTATATTCATGTTTTACAAAATTTGTATGATGTTTGCATGGCTTTGTGCAGGCATGGTAAAACACTCTACAATGTTGACATAATGCTCACGTCATCATTGACAGCATAGTGCCTAGTTGTAGCCACACCGTCATTAGGCCTTATCAACATCGTTGACTTGTGCCCCATCATTGCTATTGGTCTGCCCTACCTTTGTTGTTCCACAACTCCATTGTCACCTTTGTGCATCATTGATCCCACCACCGTTTTTGTGCATGTAACTGGTTTTGTCACTCTCATGCTATTGTACCACAACCATAGTTTTAGGACTCGGACTCGGACTCGGACTCGACTTGGCAGCCCAAAATTTGGACTCGGACTCGGGACTCGGCATAGACTCAACAAAAAACTTGGCATGGACTTGACAAAAAAAACCTCATAATTACACAAAAAAAGAAATAAATGCAATTAGATAACATAAAAGTCTAATTTAGCTATCAATTTTTCATAATTCAAACATTAAAACATGTCATATGATCCTTAAACTCTCAAAATTTGAAATTTCAGCCATTATGTTTGTTATGTTCAGGTGCTAGAAGAGTTTGAGCTCAAGACTTGGGAGTTCGAGCCTAAGACTCGGGAGTCTTGGAGCAGGACTCGACCGAGTACTCTCCAAGACTCGACGTGGGAGTCTGGTCGACTCGGTTCGGCTAGCTTAGGGACTCGGGAGTTTGGAGAGTCTTGCAGAGTATTCAGAGAGTCTTCAAACTATGACCACAATGCCATCTTGCTTGTATTTGCTACTAGCCATGCTGTCCAAGTGTCGCTATTAAGTATTATGCCCTAGGAGTATTTTTTTGCTTTGTGGAGGTATAATTTTCAAATGAGCATCACTTTTGCTTATGATAGTGAAATATACCAATTTTTTTGTAATTGCTGAAATAATCACAAGGAATCCAAGTAAATTGGTAGTATTTTATTTTTTCTCTAAAATTAGTAAAAACTAAAAAGCTTCCATTGTAAATGAGAGTGTTTGAGTTTGTTATTAATAAAAACAAATTGAAATAAGTGCCCCCACAACATATTTTTTTGGGAGGGGATCTAATCTCTAAAGTTTTGCTTGGGTTCCCTTGTACACAGTCCAACATGGCCAAACTATCTCCTCTAATGCTCACACCATTTAACTATTTTGCCTGGAAAAGTAAAACGCAACTAATCATGTGTAGTAAAGGATGTTGGGGAATAGTAGGTGGAACTGAAAAAGAACCAACAACTAAACTAGATAAAACAAAATTTCTTAGTAAATCTAATGAGGCATTTGGCATTATGTGTTTACTAATCTCACTCGATCTCTTGTTTCATGTTGAATCATTAATAACACATAATGGAATTTGGATAAAGCTTGAAGGCATGTATGGTAGAACTAATGAAATCTGTGGTCATCAATTAGAAAAGTAGTTGATTAGTCTTAACCTTGCAGACTTCAATAATATTCAAGTTGTAACACATTTGAAGCACCTTTGACTCAAATTAGAACAATGTCAAATCACTAAGTTTGATTCACTGCTAGTTGTAAGTTTTCTTTCTAAGTTAGCTCCAAAATATTGTGTTTGTAACAACTTTCTATTCCACTAGAGATGCCTTAGGAGCTAATTTTACCATGCCAACCTTTGATGCATTTGTAGAATGCCTCACTTGTGAGCAAGATAAGTTGATTTAGATAGGGGCCACTATCTAGTAAGTCTTCTAAATCCACTACCTTGATTACCAACCAATCACATAAGAGTTAGAAAAGACCAAAGAATTCAACAAAATAGAAGAAACCAAACACATCTATAAAGAAACACTCCTTCACTACTACAAACGTAGAAGGTCAATGAAAAGGAGGGGAAAGTGTAGTTAGTATAAGAAGTGGGGTATGATGTAATGAGTGCATGCAGAAACAAATTGGCTCATTTAGAGCTTGTAAAAAAGAATAAGATCAGTGTTTGAGTCCTCTAGTGAGCTCCCCTCCAAAATTGGGAAAGGGAAAGGTAAAGCTCTCGCTCCCCTCCAAAATTGGGAAAGGTAAGGCTCTCACAACTATTGCCTCTTTATCATGTAAGAAGACTTAAACATTTGATTTGGGTGCCATGCACCACGTGGCTTCATCTACGGATCAGTTCTATACACTTGAGTCATGTTCTACTCCGACTATACATGTGGGGGATGATTCAATAGTTTATGTGGAAGGGTTAGGATCAGTTGATATGGATGGTGGACTATTCAACAATGTTATTTGTGTATCTTCCTCGTCTTAAAACTTACTCTCCATCTACCAAATTACTCAATATAGGTTCAAGGAAGTAAGTTGAGTTTACTCTAGACATTGTCACCATTCAGGATCTTGAAGATGATTCCCCAATTGCTGTTGGAAAGGCTGACCATTAAGCACACTTGTACATTTTTTCACATTGTGTCTAATTCACCTTCTAAGGCTCTTCTTACTTACTCAAATAATGTAGTTAGACTATGGCATGAGCGGTTTTATCACTTGAATTATTGCCACTTTTAGTTGTCAGACAACCGTAAATAGTCATAGGACTTCCTCTAATATCCTTATTTGATGATGTTTGTCATGGTTGTGCCTTAGGGAAGCATCGTAAAGAGAAATATGGCAAAGGAAAGGCTAAGAAAGCTTCATAAACTTGAGTTGATTCAAAATGATCTTGCGGATCCTTCCATTCAACAAATGTCAATATCTCCCCAATTTCATAGATGATTTCTCACAATTCACGAGGGTTTATATTCTTCTCAAGAAGAATGAAGTCTTTGGCAAGTTTCAATACTTTAAGGCCTTCATTGAGAAACAAATAGGCAAGGAAATAAAAATACTTCACATTGATAATGGAGGCAAGTATGTCAACAATCAATTTGAGGACTTTTGTTCTACCATAGGAATCGATCTTCATCACGTTGTTTTGTATAGCCCACAATAGAGTGGAGAAGCAGAACGGATGAATAAATATTTGAAAGAAATGGCTAATTGCATGATTTAGTCACGATCACTAGCACCATAGATTGGTTTGAGATTTGTGCCAGCTATATACAAAATTGCACTCCACACGAAGCCTTGGAAGATATCACTCCACTCAAGGCTTAGAGATGTCACAAATTGACAATTAAGCACTTTAAAAGTTTTTGAATCTTGAGCTTGGTTCCACATACCTTCAGAGAAATGCAAGGTTAAGGAACCTCAAAGCAAGCCTTGCATATTTTTGGGTTATCTTGATTGCATCAAAGGGTGTTTTGACCTTTGGACCTTGATACTCATGATGTGATCATTGCTTGAAGTGTCAAGTTTGACAAAACTCCTTCCCCTATTATTGACATATCTCATTCATCCTCCACATAAGGCTATCATCCAAACAATAATTTTCATTTTGAGATAGTGGAACCACATCCTTTGTTTACCCTCTAATGTGGTTTCTCCAGCACATAGGCATGCTCCTATTATAGCTACTCTTCCACCTTGGACTTGTTAGAATTTATAGGCAGTAGGCATATTAGTTGGGGATCCATTAGATACTAGGAGAACTACATCATAGTACTAGGATATGCCTTATGCATACATAGCTTGAGCTTTTGATCCACAATCTTTTGAAGAGGCAATAATTATTAAGAAGAATTCACTCTTCCTTAATTAGGAACTACACTTGGGATTTAGTCCCTCTTCCTAGGGGAAGACAAATGGCTTGATGCAAGTGGATCTTTCAGACCAAGTATGGAATAGGTGGAACAATTGATAATAACAAAGCACGACTTGTAGCAAAAGGATGTGTACAAGTACAAGAAAAACTATATTGAGACCTTTGCAGTGGTCGCCAAAATGAATTCCATTTGCCTCACTCTAACCATTGTAGTTGGTCATTGCTGGTTGATATATTAGATGGATGTGAAGAGTACCTTTATTCATGGTGATCTATAGGAGGAAATATATGTGGCACAACCACATGGGTTCATCAATGATTCTTCCTTGGTCTATAGACTTAGGAAATCTCTCTTTGGCCTTAAATAAAAGCCCCTTAGGCTTAGTATGCCAAATATATTCATTCCTTCTTTTTGTTGACCTCATTTGATGCCACTTTGACAAGATGATGAGCTTCTTCTTTTGGTGTTGAATGTTGACAACTTGATCATCATAGGGAGTTTTTCATCCCTCATTGGCTCCATATAGTCTTCTCTAGAAGACATTCTCTATGATTGACTTGGGATTGTTACATTACTTCCTTGGGATTGAGATCACTTAGATTGGTTTTGGGACAAATATTGCTCAACCCAATAGGTAGTTGCCTCTACGCTCATATTGACTCCCTTTTTGTCAGGAGTCAAGTTGGAGGCTCATTGTTTGACTCCTCTTGTTGATGTTTACTTGTATTGACAACCCGTGGGCAGTCTCATATACCTCACCCATACTTGTCCCAACATTTCCTATGGTGGTATCTCGCTTTATGCAAGAACCTTATGAGTTTCATTGAAAGCTGCCAAGCATATGTTGCACTATGTATCAAGGACTCATTCATTTGGGATACGCTATGTAGTAGGTTAAGATACATACTTGGTGGGATATGCAGATTTTGACTGGGTTGGTGGTTCTAAGGATTGTAATTTCACATTTGGTTACATCTTTCACCTTGGTTTTGGTCCTATTTGTTGGTCGAGTAAGAATCAACATGCTATTACTCCATCAATAGAGGTAAAGTACAAGGGGTTGTGAATGCCACTAGAGAGGGCATTTGGCTTCACTACATCTTGATAGAGTTTCCAATCACCCATTGGCTACTATTGATCATCTATTGTGATAAGCAAAGTGCTATTTAAATCTTTAGGAGTTTGGTTCACCACTAGTGAACCAAGCATATTGAAAATCCATATGCACTAATCATAGATCTTATTCAAGAGCAGATATAGATCTTCAGTACTATCCCACATTGGAGTAGATTGTTGATATATTTACCAAATCCTTTATACAGTGCACATATGTTCATCTTTGAGCTCTTCTGGGGGTCCGGGACATTGATATTTTTGGGCTGGCTTTCTAGTCCTCTCGCTTTCCTCCCCATTTCTTTTGGGGTGGTGGGGGTGCAGGGGGGTGGTTGGCGGGTACAATCTCTTGTACCTTGGGTTTTTTTAGATCGTACGTGGGCATGACTTGTATTGCTGGTATTGCACCTATAATATTAAGTTTACTTGGGTGATTTCTTCTTTATTACTTAAGAAGACTAGAGATAATGGGTGCATGCTATTCCCTTATTTTTTTGTGTTTTTTCTTTATCCTTATTCTTTGTGGATTTGGAAACTCACTAGCGATATATTGTAGATCTTTCCTTTCATTTTCATCTAATTGAATATTGTCGTAAGGGAGGAATAAAGCAATAGGAAAAGTAAGCAATGAATTAAACTAACTTATTTCAAACAAGATAAAATCCCAAAACCCATACTCATGAAATGAAGCTCTAAAATAATGAAATCAAACAATGTAATCCTAAGATAACATAAACTGAATTCAAAACTTTAAAACATATACCATCCCATGTTGGAGTTGTATTTGTATTGACGTTTGGATGTCGGATTGCTCGATTCAATACAGAGCCTCCATTGTTGTTGTTACAAAAGCTTCAAGAATGTGTGTAAATGGTGAACTAGAATGTGATGCCAATAATCCTTAATGTGCTCAAGAATCGGTTGTGCAGTGCTTTAGTATGTAAATTTTAGATGATTTATGAGAAGTTAGAAGAGTGTTTTATAGATTTCCTGTTTCGAGATGAACGATCAAGATTTCGTAGTAAAAGATCCTGATCAACGGTTCAAAACCGTTGAGAGGAAATAGATTGGGAAGATTAGTGGATTTAGATTGCATAATTTGTGTGATTGATGAAATCAAGTTGAGTAGTCAGTGGGATTGAAGAATCAGGTTGAGTGGTTAGTGGGATTCAATAATAGATGAGTTAGTCAATTGTTTAGAGTGAGAAATCAGTGGTTGTGATTTGCTCAATCATAAAAGGAGGGTGAGGATAATTAATTAATTAATATTTTGAGTTGAACGTGGAAGTCATATTTGACTTTAACAAATAAAGTTGTATTTGCTTGTTGACCTTTTTGAATGATGTTGAATAATTAATTTAGATGAATAGGGTATATTAGTGACGTAATTAAATAACTTGCGTTAATTTAATTAATCAAGAGGAATAAAAGTTAGATTAATGATGATAGAGTGAATTAATTAAATAATTAAAGATTATTCAATTAATAGAGGAAAATAGGGTTTTTGATGTAAATGATGTGAAATGCAATGATATTAGTGAGAATGATGCCGATGATGAAAAAATGTCATTTAGGATGTGTGATATGCATTAGGCCATTTTTACATGTCTACAAATATAGATATTGGAATACTGTGATTCTGTCTTTTGGTTGCATTTGATTTTATGTCATCATAATGTTGTCTTGTTCTTAGGAAGATTTATATTGCATGTCTTTATTAAATGTAACAAAGACTTGTTAATGACAGGTTTGAGATTTGATTTCTATTTTGTATAATGACATGTTTGTATGACTATGGACCTTTGACATATTTTCGTTGCTTATTATTGGAAATTATTGCAATTGTGGGTAATTGCAACATCTTTATGGGTAGTCTTGTGATGGATTCAACTGCCATGCGATTATTATCTCTACAATCATTTATCAACTTTTTTGTAAGTATTGTTGGTGTTAAAGACATATCTATCCAACATGTGCAATGGATTCTTTCACCTTAGACTTGTTCAGTTGTGACTGACTGTGAACTTTGTATTTGTTGTTGTCAGCACAGTAGAAAAAATATTTCTTGTGAATAAATCAGCAAACCAAAAGATAAATACTTTTCAATTAATTAGGAAAAATCAGAAAATTAAAATCACAGAAAAGTTTAGAAAAATAGAGAAACAACTGCTGTGTTTTTATTTCATGCCAAATAAAGATCAGAGACAGAAAATAGAACAAAATGAGTGTACACCATGAATTATGAATTTTGTTCAGTAATTGAGGTTGCTGTCTTGCTGATTACACTGCATAGTGTACTTCAAAGTTGGAACCTAGAAGTAAAAGTCAATTACAAACATTACAAAATACATGGTACATAATACATAGTTAAGTACAACCTACAAGTACAAACTAACAAAATAGGGAGGGACCCAATTGGGTGCTGCTATGATCCAGGGGGTGCAAAATACAATGTGATGTAGATGCTTATGTGAGATGCCAGAGGTGCTTGCACGCTTGTGCAAAATATTGATGACATCTGTGCAAGTGTCTTTGAAGGTTGCATGGCTGCACACAGATAATTTTTTTTACTGGGATTTCTTAGTCTTTAATCCATAATTCAATTTGTGTTCCACTTCTGGTGTGCATCAAAGTGGAAATTTTCAAATCTTCGAACTGTCTTTTTTCAAGGAACTTGAATAAAATTTTTTAACTACTTTACTAGGGAGCAATTGCACCTAATAAGTAACTTAATAGTTAATTTGCAACTGTAAATTGCCAAATAGAACCTTGATGACAATTTAGTTCTGTTTTTTAAAGAACGAGTGGTTAATTTTTCTCTTATATTTGTCACTTACCTCAAGAGTTCATGAAATTGATATAGCTTGGCTCTTGATTAATGTTTCTTTTTATTTGTCTTTCTCAGTTTATTAGTCCTCCGTTTTTTGTAGCTCTCCAAAGGAAACTTTTGTATTTCTTTAAAATGTCTAACATTCAATTCAATGGGCAACAGACAGTTGAATCTCTCTGTAGTTCTGAATGGAGACACGCTAATTCCAAAATTTTAATTTTTCTTATGTGTGAATTCCATGAAATCTTTTGTCCCAGAAAGTCTAACAAGTTTCCAAATTTATTATAGAAATCTGGCAGGGTGCCTGAAGCCTTAAATAGATCCTCCTTGAAAATATCTTATAGACTTGGAATGTTTGGCACTCTCAATATGTTTGGGTAAATCAAATTTTTGGTATGTCCTTTGCATTGTGAGTCATTTTAAAAAGAAGTACCTTAGCATCTTTGTTAATCTATCAACTGGCACTAATATTTGTTCACGTTTTCCTTCAAATAAATGCATTATATATTATTACAAAAAGCACTGTAGTGATAGCAGCTGAATATCAAATACATGAAAGTCGTTTCCTGTTAAAGCTAACAAAAGTTAAACATATGAGCCAAGAAACTACATCCTTTCAGAAACCTTTTGGATTTTACATGCATAGGCAGATTCTTTGTAAACCTATTTAACCATACTAAGTGGAGTGCACAAGTTTCTTCATGGGAAATTACTTTACATCTGGTCTTTCAAGGAAATCCATAGCAGACATTGCCAAAACTCTTTGCAGTGGTCTTTCTTCATCCACTTATTTCCTGGAGTAGAACCTTGCCAAAGGGCATAATAAATGAGAAATAAAATTGTAGTTGCAAGTTGTAACCATGGCCAAAAATTCCTGGCAGGTGGACATTTCCATATCACATGACAAACAACAAAGTTCATAGAAATGCTTTCCCGTTAATCTCAGGATAGGCAGTGGCATTAGCATACCCATTGGAGGATTGTTGTCTAGTAATTCTATCTAGAACTTCTGACAAGAGCCTGTATGTTGAGCAACACCTTTCCTTATTTTTTTCCTTGAACCTGCAAACATGTTTACTATTTTTCCATTCCCTCTTGGGACTTGTAAGTGTGTAGTCTATTTGTCTTATAAGTCTTCAGGTATTAGCATGTAGTTTTTAAGCATGGAATCATAGATATTCAAAATAGTTACATGTTACTCTATTGCCATTGAGCAGAAGCACAAATACATCATGCTCTATATGAATGGTAACTCGATATAACTTGTATTCTTGGTAGAATATGTGACATTTTGACTATGGCCTTTACTGTTCAGAGTCAACCATGTGACAAAATGCATCATCTACAAACTCGTGCTGATAAATGTTACATACCTGCACTTATATACGGAAAATGCTTTATCTACTTGTACATTACTTACATAATCCAGCAAATGAATATGTATTAATATGATTTTATTACATTTCGGGATTATCATTGTCCCATTATGCCAGAACTTTATCATTAATTTTAGATTTGGCAGGATTTTTTCCATGCTGCAAGGGGCACTTCTTTTCCTTTTTTGCTGTCTTTTTAACATGCGGTCCTAAAGATCCTTCACCATGTAGACAATATACACTATTTAAGCTTTAATTAAGCATTTTTAGCCACATTCTGTTCTCTGGTTTTCTTACTTTTAGTTTATACTCACTGAACTTCTTGCTAACTAAATTGTGTTCCTGCCAGTTGTCCTTTTGGAGGAACAGATTTGTGTGCTGTAGCCTATGATCTCTCACTTTATCAAATTTGTCATTCTCGAAATAATTTATTAGTGTCTAAGAGCACATTTAACTAATAGCAATTATTTATCAAAAATAGCGCACCTTTGTGCTGTTCCTTACAAATTTGAGCTGTCTTAAGCCATCATTCTGTCATTTTGTGTTAAGAGTACCAATACTGCTTGCATCTTCATGACTAACAAAATGCTCCAGAGGCACGGAAGTATAAGTACTGGTGCTTGTGTTAATTGCTTGTCAAGTAGTTCAAAGCTATCTTGCTATTGCTGTTCCCAATTCTACCTTTTGTTTATTGCAGGAGTTCTTTGAATGTTGCAGTAATCTGAGAATATTGGCCCCACACTTCTTTAGGATTTTTTCAGATGATAAAAGCTTCATAATTTATGAACACCTACTGGGACTTTCTGTTTGTTATTACTTCATCTTTTTCTGGGTTTACTGTAATACCTTTCTTGTAGATTATATGGCCTGCCTACATATTCCACATACTAGATCACGCTTGAACAATTGTCATACATCTGTTTCCTTTTAAGCACAAATCACATTTGAACAACTTTGCATATAACTTATCCGTGTAAGCCCACTTCTAATTTACTATTTCTGGATTATTGACATGTTCTTTCTCATATTTTTCTCAAAAAAAAAAAAAAAATCATCTGCAGGAAATACCATAAATGACCTATGTTTTTCAAAAATGTTAATCATCATTCTCACAAAATTATATGGCCCATTCAGCAATCCAACTGCCATTACCAAAAACTCAGAATGGATCTCTTCCATAAAAAGTGTCTTACCCTTTAGGTACATCCTTTTCAATTATTGTTTTTCTTTTGTTTCTACCTCTTTCTTATTAAATAATTTCAACTTATAGGGTATTTGATAAGTAGCTTTATTCCGATTCAGTTTGATTTCCAGTTTGCCTAGTGAAGATAGTCCTGCAGGAGGTCTTATGTAAACAAATATGAACTATCTTAAGTAAGGATTTAATGTTTGCCTCTACCTTTGTCGACTAAGTTGTAGTTTTGACATGTTTAATTTAAGGCTGCAAGGCACTAATGCTCTCTCTTTTCAAATTTTTTACGTGCATAATAAGTAATTTGAGGATGATTGATTCATCTTCCTTTCCATTTAACTTAGTTCTTGACCTGTACAACTTTGTTAGGAAATTGTCTCTAGGATAAATCGAGATATCATACCCATCTTACAAAGAATTGCATTGTATCCTGCATCTCATTATGTACCTGCATGTGAGTATATTTGTAGCACAAGCATGCTATTATTGTCATCCTTTTCAATTTGTGGACTACCTTCTACAAGTAGGGGCCTTCTTGCATTGGAAACCTAGGTTTTTTTTGGAAACCTTTTAGTTTAGAGTGTGTATTTATTCTGGTATCTGACCTCTGTTGCAAGTTCATAAATTGTTATTTTATACAAACACCAAATCTGTAGGTTGAAACTTATCAAGAGATCCAAGCTTAACTGATGTGGGATCACCTCCATTGTCACTGTCGTCTTACTACCACTATAACTGCTTAATTTTATGGTTGTTATTGTGCCGCTTTTGTGATTAGTCCTAGGGACTTAGTTGTATTGAGCCCCTTGGCCGTATCTCCTCAATATGTAATTTCTTCTAAGCCTCCAATTTTTTTTAACCTGGCTCTTTTAGTTGATATTGTGTTAGAGGGTAAGTTCCTTTATATTTGTAATAGTGTATTCTTTGGATTTTTCTTTGCTGCTTGGATGGGTTTGGACTCTTGGAGGTTGGTTTGTTTAAATGAAAAGTCCTGTTCAATTTTAACTTCTGTTGATCTTTTCCTATATTCCGTTTGACTTTTTAGAGGTTTGTACCATAAAGCAACAGAGTGTTTTGCAGTGTTTTTGGTGATACTATGAGGTACAGACAAAGCACCTGCAATATGAGGTGTGTGCATCTAATAACATGGTATTTTGCATAACTTGTGTGAGGCCAGTTAATAAGGATTCTGTTTCAAGGCTGTACTATGTTCCAATTCCTGTTTGTCATGTGCATCGTCTAGAGTAAAGCCTTAGGTTTACTGTACTCTAGGACAATCTTTCTATTAATATAACTTTTTTTTTCAACTGAGTAGTGATAGGAGCACATCTATCATATTTTAATTGAGATTGTTAACTATTCCACCATTATTTGGCTATCCATATCAATGCAAAGTAGGGCCTGTAAGCCCTAGTATGAATGGGGTATGGCCTAGCAGTATCAGCCTCAACAAGCCCAATCTAGCTAAGCAGAGTAAGGCCCCATGCCCATGGGTTGGAAGGTCAAGCAGCCTCACCAGTGTGGCTAATGAGCCCTAAAGCAAGTCAAGCAGCTAACAAGCCATTCTAGCTAACATAGCTAATGTGCCTGTGAGAAAAGCAGCTAACAAGTCCGGCCATTAATGATAGAGAGGATTGCCGTGATCCTGTCTCTCTGGGTCCTATTCTATTGTAGCATGCACGTAAGTGCTTAATCAGCTTACTGGTCCATAGCAGATGGCAAGACTCCCGCCTCAGGAACATCCACAATAAACCTCTATTTCTGTTCCCACTCCCACAATTATAGAGTAGGAGAGATTAAGGTGGATCTAGAACAACGAGGATCTAGAATCAATGTGATTTGGATAGGGGTTCATAGGTTTCATGTTAGACACGCCATTTACTCTAGACAAGTATGACAGATTAATAGAATCAAACAATCTGTGCGAGCACCTCCGAATAACCACACTGGACTTCTACTTGTATCTGCACGCTTAGTCAATCATTGTATACATTTTCCTGATACATAACAATAGCCGAACCACAGTAAAATCAACCAATAAATAAATAAATCACATTTCTATAATAATATTTCAATTATGACATTATCAATAAAATACAAAAAAATGCAAGATTTATTGTTTGTCAAACAGGGCCTGATCACATCCTCCAGCATAAGCATAATGAAAATCAGGACAAGAATTAACACAAGAGGGCCTTACAGATCACATCATCCACAAAAGAAGAAATGAAATAGAGACACGGCGAGGGATTTCCCATAATCATCAAGATGTACTACAAAGAGACAAGTAGAGTCCCAATGACACGGTTTCATGTCATTTCAACATTTACATGCTTGACAATTACCTTTAGCTATTCACTTTGAATGGCAATAACCCCTTGGTGATTTGCTTAATGATGATTGACTACAGATGATGATTGTCTGAACATGGCATTTGTTTTAGTGTGTACCACATTGTTACATAATTATTTCATTTACCTAAGTTCAAGTAAGTACAATGTATGGACAAGAGAGACTTCTGATACACATGGGATAACAAAATCTATCTGCCTGATAACCAGAAACCAGTAGATCCCATTTGCATAAATAGGCTATTGGGTCTTCCCAGTCTAAAGAAGATCCCATAGGTAATAACTTAGTTTGAGTTGTCTCGAAAAACCTTTGAAGTCCAGAACCCTCTCAGTATGAAGAGGAGTTCGTTGAGTCCCTGTATTAGAAGTGAAGTCATATAGCAAACAACATCATAGGGAACAACCTTGTAGTTTTTCATTTCCCCTTGGACATCTTTTGTTGTTTTTCCAATTTTTTTAATGAAGCCATACAGATTATATCATTTCATCAAATTCTCCAATGGAAACACCTTTAAGAGATTCTTGTGAATAGATTGGGCAAAGCTAGCATCTCACTTTTTACACCTACATGCAAGGAGTCATCACCATTTTCCAAAAAATTCACTTCAAAACCTTATATGGTCTGCCAAGTCCTTCTTCAAGGAGTTAAGCACTCTTTTGTAAAACTCATCTCTTCTTTCAGAGAAAAGAAATTGCAAGAAATTGCTCAGTTTTCCACAGATTTGCCCTACTCCATAAATCAAGGCATTGCATTTTAGCACTCCTGTCCAACACAAGAGGGCCATGAGAGCCATATTCTGTTTGGATCCACTGCTGAAAGGTTGTCACTGTTTCACATTGTCAAAATTGAAAACTATAGCACTGTTACTCTTGTGTGCAATATAAGCATTGTCAATGAACCTTAATTTTTTCAACTTTGTTGTCTTAAGCGCTTCTAAAGAAGCATTCGACTCCATTTTGTCATTGTTTAGATGCATTTTAGGTATATTCCATGGTATTTCTGGGGCAGGGATGGGGATGGCAGGGGACAGCTGTATAAATATGCATATTTCTACAGAGTAACAGATTGGGCACATCATCTGTTCAGGGCATCTATTTCCTCTACTAAAATTGTGGGCCATTCTAGTTACTGACTATACATTCTTCTGTCTCCTTAACTATTTGCTATAAACAGACTCTGACTATACATTTTGCTTAAAGATTTAAAATATCAGGGTGCAAAAGTACATAGTGTGTTTATAGCAAATAGTTAAGGAGACAGAAGAATGTTTGCTATAAACACACCGTGCACTCTTGTACCCTGAATGTTTGCTATAAACACAACTCCAAATGTTTAATTTTTTTTAAGTGTTTTGCTCTTTGTACCATAGGCCTCTCCAGTAAAACTAAACTGTTTGTAACATGTTTCCATATCATGTTTCTGTGTTTGAATTGGTAATCTTGTCCAAGTCCATCTGTGAGAAGCATTCAGGTAGGTCTTGCAGCTAGAGCTTAGTGCTCGTGATATGCCAAATGCAACTATATTCTTGTAATAGTCATTGATCTACCCCAGAAAGAACATCAAACTTTCCAATTCATCTTTTCTGATATATGCCTATGAAGATGAGGATTAAAGAGAGGTACTGCTAACATATCATTTGGATTTTGTGGAATTGAAGAGAGGACATGATGTATGTTCAAGTCAAATGAGATCTGTGTTTAAAATCTTCATGTTCTGAGTTTAATTCACTTTTTCATTGTGATACTTTATTTGATCATTGCGATATATTCCTTAGTGTTAACCATCATTGGAACTTTCCTCATTTTAGAATTATATTGGTTTGTACCATTGTAGCATTCCATTTACATAACATTGATGTGGTGTCATAAAAGTATGAATGGAATTCAATTACATAGGTTTGAAATGGGAAAGACTTGGCAAAACACAGGATCTCAAAAACAATGAACCATTTGTGATGTCCAAAAAAAAATTAATTTTTTGTATTTCATTTAATAAATTATTAAATAGTGCAACTGCATATAGATAAAAATAGATGTTTTAAATTATAAACATGCAAATTATAAAAAAATAAACAGGACTTTTAAAATCCCATTGTACTTTCCCTTAAGAGGGTTAATGTAACAAAAACAAATGGCTGGCTCTAAAGTAATTGGTCGTTCCACTGTGTCGCATGACCTACTATTTTAGGGGCTGTCCTGTGTTTTTAAACTCAATCTTCATTATGGAATAAATTAAAAAGAAAAACCCTTGTGGTTTAAAATTTAACTTATGAAAATCTGTTTGAAGTATAACTTAAGAAAATACCTTAACTTTATCCTAAACCAAAAATGTTTGGTCTATCTTTGCTCTATGTATAAATAAGCCAAAAAATATTAAAATTTTTGGAGATGGTAGTGGGATATGTTTCTAGAAGTTAATACAATGTGCTGAATTTACAATGACAATCTTCCCCCGTTTAATCTTTCAGGGGTTTTCAATATTTGAGTATTTTTTTTCCTTAAAGAGTTGCCATTATAATTTTTATGCAAGTCCCCAGGATGTTCGCAATGCCATCCACACCCACGGAAAGTGTTCATTTGGAATACTGGTTATGTTTTATATTGAAGTCAAATTTCTTGGAAAATTCTTGAAGTCTTGCAAAGAATACATTTTGAAAATATAAATTGCAACTTGGCAGTGAACGTTATTCAATAGCCAGGTAAATATAAGATGCAATATGATGTTTTGGGACAGTGGAAAGAAAAATATTTTATTTCTGGAATTTAATTTGCTAGTCTCCCTTTAAAGTAATAATATTTTTGAATCTTTCATGTAACAAAATATCCAATATTTTGAGTATTGTGTGCTGCAATATACTGTTTCTTTGTGTGTTCAGGTAACCTTTTGAATCTTTTTTAGTGCATATTTTTGCTTTTTGTCATGTCAGTGTAGCAAATATACACGTAGATTTGAGGCAGTTGTACTTTTCCTTGCCTGACATATGAAAGACAAGTGAGCATAGGGCTAAATGCTACAATCTCTTATCTCTGTTAGCTACTAAGTTTCTGTTTAATTTCCTGCGTTTATATGGCCCTTTGTGCATTTACCTGCATCAAGATGTCTAGTAAGCTATTTTGTTGCCTCTTCCTGAACATATAATTTCAAAAATTATTATTTGCAGCTGACGGCTACTTTATTTTCAACAACATTCTTTTGAAAAACCTTTTGAGATTCAAGGATGTATTTTCTGGTTATTGCAGGAAGGTGAGACTATACGAATAAATGTCAAGAATAAAGTATCTTCAGGTACAGGCATGCTTTCAGCTGCAGGTTTATTGGGGAGCATCTCAACCACGAGTAAACCAAAAATATCCCTCGCTCCTCCCCCTGCAAGTGGGAGAATCAGGTCCCCTTTACCTCCCCCACCTAATGATACAGTAATGGCTAGAATCAGCAATTCCTTGAGTTCCAGTCCAATATCAAACACTGCATCAAAATTTTCAAGGGATGAGACAAGGCACACTGCTGATCCCTTAGATCTTTCTCAGCTGGAGGTATGGTATTTTTTATCCTGTCATCCCAGGAAGGTAAAAAAACATTGTATATGTTTATTTTCTGATTATATATATGTATCTATGAATACTTTTCTGTCTCTTGAGAGGCAATATTCAGTTTTGAACAATCTTTGAAAGTCTCTTTCATGTGCAGATGAACCTACCTTCAACCACTTCATCTGGCTCGGCAAAGACTACCACCGCTTCTGGATGGGCAGCATTCTAAGGTATAACTTGAAGCACATCTGGCATCCAGTGAGCAAAGGATGACATGACATCTGTTTTTTAGATCTTTTGGACAGAAACATAGATTTGGAGTGAGTGAATTTACAGTTCTGTCTCAATTATAGGCACAATTCCTAAGCAGATATCATGCAATTAAGTATGAGTACAAAACATGATGATTATATCATGTTAGAAGAATCATCTTTGTCTATCTATTACCCAGATTTCGATGACTAGTGTTTGAGAAAGACTTTTCTAGAATATCTGTAAACATATTTGCAGATTATATATTGTTGTGCAAGACTAGCTGAAGATGCAGCCTGTGAATTCTAGTGTCTCTTGTTTGCCACGATATTACATCCTGCATAAACCTTTGAGATGGATTTTCTCAATTGAATGAAATATTAAATTTTTTGCACTCTACTTTGTATGAGGGTACATAAAACATGTGCTTTTTCTTGCATTTTACTTATGAACTCAAAATTGGGTTCCTCTTTCATGTTCTGGTTGCAGCTGTGATAATTACATTGTTTGAGTCACTTGGAGAGGCGTCTCTCTATGTAAGAGAATTGCAACATTGCCTTATTCACGATGTATTGCTGTCAATAGTATGAATAACTTTGTAATTTTTAGCCTTCTCAGGAAATCAAAAGTAAGGAGAGCTCAAAATTTTCTGAAATCTCTAGAAATGGTTCTTCATCATATTGGAGTAGGTGACAGTAGGAAGCATTTTGTGTCTCAAAAATAGCAGCAGATGAAACTAACAGCGGGGAGGCAAATGAACTCTGAGAAGCAATTTTTATGAGAGAATTTTAACATACCGGCATATCATTTACATGGTGTTGACATGGAATGCTAGAACTGTCAATGAAATTCAATCATGGGTTTAAATCAGAGGAAACCTTGGCAACTAATTAGCGATTAGAAATTTGTGAAGGGATACAAACAGTTTTTGTTATTTCATAGCCAAATATAGTACCTAAAAACAAATTACACATAATATCCAACAATTGAATATTTTTAATGTTGTACAAAATTTTGTGAATATCTTCAACCGGACTTGCAGTTAGTCTCAGTGAATTATAGGTTACAATGCAAAATAAAACACTGTAAAGCTACGAGGCTACAAAATGTGAAATGAAGCTTTATTCTTGATTATCTACATTTAATCACAATTGCTCAAGCCTTTATCCAAGATTGCCATATCTTCATCCTTAAAATTTAATTCTCAAAGTTGAAGGCTAGGTTGTGATCCATTAATTGAGATTGTGGCCAAGTCGAAGGTTGTGCAACATGAACACTAAATCATTCATTGGCTTTGGCTTAGGTAGTTCCTTTTCTTGAAGCATGTGTGAAAAAAACACTGAGCTCTCTCACAAGGAGAATTGTAGGGTCGTCACAGAATTTGATTTTCATCAGTCGACATGATTTAGCTTTGTTGTCAAAGTATTTCTATGATTTCTTTGACATTTTATTATTTGCAAAATCAAAATGTATTATAAGTTCAATTAAAAATATTAAATTTATCAGAAACAAATATTGAATTTAAATGAACAAAATTGATTGTATAATATGAATATAAAATTCAGTCCATGGTTTCTAAGTCTTCTTTGAATTGACAACAAATGCATTGGAAAAAACCCTTCGCCAATTGGGATGTTGTTAACTTTCTATAACTGTTTAATGTTCCTTCCCTATTTTGTTTTAGATAAAAATAAAATTTTATTAAAAGAAAGCTAATTGCACACATGGAATAGATTTCTAGAGAGCTATAGCCATCAAGATATACCAAAGAAGAATAACCCATTGAGAATTCTTGTAGTACCAATGAATCTTACTACTAGTAACACTAAATCTCCCATCAATATTAGCCTTTCCCTTGACCAACTCACAATAATTATTCTAGGTGATCATTTTGAATAAGTTAGAGAATTTGTTGGGTTTTGTATTGACCTGACCCTCAATTTGTAACATTCTAATTTACTTATTTCTTGTGAAGCCTATCTAGCTAGACAATCAACTACATTAGTCCACTCTCTAGGGATATAGACAAAAGATTGAGATTCAAAATTTATGGTCTCAAGAAGAATTTGCCTAGCCATTTGAGTCAATCTCCACGTGACGATTCTTGCAAATTCTTTTTATTCAACACGGAAACCAAAATCATAGAATCCATTTCACAGATTAGCTTTTTCCACCCTAGCTTATTGGTCTTCTCCAAAGCCTTAAGAATTGCCCATGCCTTAGTTTGATTATTTGTATGTAGTCCCACATAAGTAGAGAAAAAAAGTGAACAAAACCTTCACTATCTTGACCAATCCCACCAATCCCTATTGCACTTGGATTGCCTTGAGCAGATCCACCTATGTTAATCTTAAGGAAATCACTAGGAGGAGAAGACCACTTACCCAACTTATTCACCTTTCGAGAAAGTTGCATTCTATGTCCAAGATTAGTTTGAGGAGCACCAGATGGTTCAAAGTCTATGAATTTAGCAACACAATCATATGAGGAAGACAAATACTTCTCCATACTAAACTTGGCCTCAATAGTTTCCTTAAGCATACCTTCAATATTATGCCAAACTTGCATGGCTATACTTCGACACCCTTGGAAAATGTGTTTGTTTCACTCATGCCAAATTTGCCAAAGAATAAAAGGACCAATCTCCCATGCTGCCATAAGAAAGGATGTTGAAGCTGGGGGTTGGTCCATACTATCCCAAAACTTTGACAAGGATGTAGCTAAACATCCATATATGTTCCAAGGATTCCACCATTAACTCCAGATCATTGTAGAGAAAGGACATTGGAAAAACGGTGATTAGTAGATTCTTCATTGTTACCACAAAGGACTCATATGGAAGGTCCTTGAAACACTCTTTTTCTTATATTCTCCCAAGTTAGGCATTTGTTCTGATTTAGCAACCACATGAACATATTATATTTTGGCAAATTGATTTTATTCCATATTCTCCTCCACCAAGGAGAGACACAATTCCCTCCTTTCTCTTGTTATAAAGAACGGTATCCAAGAGTAACAAAATAAAGTCCTTTATTGTTGTGGCCCTAAAATAGAATATATGAATCCTCCAAAGAACAACAAGGTTGATTTGTAAGAATATTTCTATCCTCAACAAAACCTCCCCTAGGCCAATTCTAGAGTTTTTCCATTGGTAGGTCAAAGACCTCCCAAAAGGAATAGAGTACTTGAAATCAATTACTCTTGACCATCCCACCTTCAAAAAAACTTCACTCAAGGACTAAAGTTGGGGGAAGGAGGAGAAAACTGGAAGATTGTTATTCCATGAATCTATCTAGAACAAAGCACTATCACCTTTATTAATAATCCAAAAAATCCCTTAATAAGAGAGGCTCCTCTCTTCATTGTGCTCCTATTCATGGATCACTTTTCAATCAAGATCATCTACAAAATAGTCTTATTCAGTACTTATAATTGAGAATTCTTGTCCAAGGTTGATCTAGGTTTTTGCACCATCACTAACAATTTAGTAGCTATGGCCTGACTATTGAGTTCAAATAGTCTAAGACCAAGTCCTCCATTTTCTTTTGGTTTACAAACTTGACTCCAATTCACAAGGCTCCATTTCTAGTAATCTAACCTTCTCGCCCATAAGAATTGTTTGGAAAGAGCATCAAACTCCTTAAGAAAGATTTTGGGAGTAGAAAATATTAAAAACCTATATATAGGAAAGGCTTGCAAGACATATTTTAGAAGAGTCAATCTTCTAGCAAAGAATAACCACATAAAGGTTCAATGGTTGACCCTTAAATAGAATTTATCCAAAACCTTTTTCCAATGAAGCTTATTGAGCATTCTCAAAGATAGGGGATTCCCAAATAATCAATTGGAAGCTATCTAATTTGAAAGTGAAGAATATTAGCAATTCTACGTCGAATAGGCTCAAACATGTTGAAGAAAAAAAATACTAGATTTATCTTCATTGATTTGCTGCCTAGAAGCAAATAAGTATATATCCAATGCTTTCCTAAAATTGCAAGCCTCTCCAACTTTAGCTAATCCCATTAAAGCCGTGTCATCCACAAATCGAAGGTGAATTTGGAGTTCCATATTCTCAGTCTATTGCCAACCTTGAATAAGATCATTTTCTCTACGATGTTTCAATAGTTTTCCAAGACCTAAAACCAATAATATAAAAAAATAAGGAGATAAGGGATCTCCTTGTCTAAGTCTCTGAGAAGCTAAAAAGAGGTTTGAAGGAGCACCATTAATCAAAATAGACAAAAAAGTTGAGGTAACAAAACTAATCACCCAATCAATCCACTCAGAGAAAAAGCCAAAAGCCAATGAGATATGCCAAAGGAATGGCCATCTAACTCTATCATAGGCATTGGACATATCGAGTTTAATGAACATGGATTTCTATTTGGAGTTAGACATGAAGTGAATGGCTTCAATTGCCACAACGATACTATCCAAGATTTGTTACCTTTTCACAAATCCCCCTTGCTTAGGAGAAATTAGGAAAACCAAACATTTTTTAGGTGATCAACAATATTCTTTGGTAATAATCTCATAGGTTATATGACATAAAATAATCAGGCAAAAAAATCTAATAAATTGACTCCTTTTTTTGGGGAAGAGGTTTCATTTGAAAGTTGAATAGGTGGATTTTGGTTTATGAACTTGTTTCTTCTCTCCTTGGTTCTTTTGTTTCCTAGAACCTTTTTGATCTTCAATACCCCGATTTGCAGCCAAGGCATGAGATTTATAAGATTTTATAGTTCCCATCTAAACCAACTTATCTTGCTCCTTTATGAATTCATTAGGAAATACATCAAGAGAAGGCATTATATAGGAGGTTATTAAATAATTTTTAGTAGCATAAATGTAGAAATAAAAACTAAATAGTTTGGATTAAGTTTAGAGAGATTACTTAAAATTAATTGTTTGTCTTCCTTCTCAATCCCACACTATTTCAATTGCAATCTTATGGATTTTAGTTTAGTGGAGAAGTCCTGAATAGTGTCAAAACTGGTAGGAATTAACCTTATGAACCCATTCTTTAATTAATGATCTCTTAATTCATCTTGATTACCAAAGAGTTTTTCCAATGTGATCCATACATCATTTGGTGTAGAGGAAGATTCAATATAAAAGAGTAAATAAGGAGATACAAACATACACAACATTCCAAATGCTTCATCACACTTATATGCATTTTGGATTTTTTGTATCTACTATAGGTTTAGTTTCAAGGCCTCTTGTTACACTATGCAATCCTTACCTTTTTAAGTAGATTGTCATTTTGGATTTTCAATCAAAATAGTTGCAAGATAGTAAAATAATAATTGTTACTTGATCCATTTTAGAGCAAAGAAGTAGATTGAATATTTGTGTTTTATTGTAGGAAGAGAGAATGTAAAAATGAAAGAGACACATAAGACAACCCCCCTCTTTACTACTCTTAGAAATGATACCCAAGAGATTACAAGTTTAGCACTTAAAGTTTAGTGCAATTCAAAGCTTCTACTAGATTTTGAAATTAATAGAGCCAAAATGACTAAAAAATTGACTTTTGATATAAAATGAAATTTGATACAAAATATAGAAAAAATAGCTATATGGCTATGTAGTTCTCTCCAATAGCTTTCCAACACCTATTCATTTTCAGAAAATGGATATTTGGGGTGAAAGTTATGACTTGTCAAAGAATAGAGAACCAAATTCAACTTGCAATATTTGGAGAAAATGATACCATTTTTGATTAAAACCACCTTGGCTAGAAAGTAAACTTCACTAATGTTTCATTGACTACTCATTTGCAAAAAAGCTAACTCCTAGAGTGAAAGTTAAGCCAAAAATAAAAAATCTTCCCTTTTACAAGAAAAATAATTACCTCCACTTTAATAGGGGTGGGCCATTGGGTGACATCATTAGAAAAGTGGTTGGAGGGGGGTGTGTTGATGAGTGGCTTGGGACGTCACGAGTGACAATTTGTGTCTAGCCACAATGGTATGCTAATAGAGCCCCATAGTTTACTATGGAGCTATCGGTTGCTTCCTTGTGGCTCATGGCAGCTAAGGGCAACTTAGTGCTTAAGTGTAGGGCTAAAATCCCTTAGTGCTATAAGTGACATGCACTTAGTGCTCAACACTATGCGTTGTAAGTTACACATACTTCTAATTTTAAATAATTTATTTTTGCCTCGAACTATGTGCCAGGAGGCTACACGACCTTTCTAGCATTTTTTGTTGTAAAAGCTCCCAAAATAAAAAGTATGCAAATTTTATATCAAAAAGGGTTTTTGGGCCTTCTTGATGCAATGGTGAGGTTCTTTTGGCCTAAAAATGCCCCAGATAAAAGTTGTTTGCTATATTTGAGATTCAAAATACTATTTACTACTATTATACAATCTCCAAATTGAGTGAAACAAAAGTGAATTCTAACTTTCTCAAACTTCTTGGATGTGTTGAAACAATAAAAAATGTTGCTAGTATAACCATAATAGCTGCAATCACCTAGATCTCACTAAAACACATATACAACACAAGAGATTAATATATCTTCATAACTCCTTTATGATTTTTTAGATTGTTTAAAAACATAAGAGAAGAGCATGATCATATAAAAAACCCAATCTATCAACAAGGAACTCTAGAACTCAAAACTCTCAAAACCAAAACTTTGATACCATGTGAAAAATTTAAAACATAGGCATAACCAGTAAATTTTTAAGAGAGATAAATTATAAAACTATAAACGAATAACACAAATACAAATTAGAGATTCCAAGAGATGTGAAAATGTCAAGATGATAATATTGCATTAGGAGCTCACAAAGAGAATCTACATAAAGTAACAAAAATAAAAGCTAGGTGTTGATTTTTTATAGACTCAAGGAGAGGGTGGAGATGACAAGTTCAACCAATAGGGAGTGACCACTAAGTTGTCTAAAAATAGTAAATGTAACTCCCTTGTAGGATGACAACACCTCAACAACCCACTCAATTAAACTTACTTCACTAACCTAAGAAAGCTTAATATAAGTGTAAAAACCTTCGATAATAGGAAAATAAAAACCTACACTAACATACAATTTATTTATCTTTTATTTTATTCATTTATAATTTTTTAATTAAAAATTATACTCACATCCAAGTGTTTGAAAAATTTAAAAGACATTTATACTAATCTTTAGAGCATTTTTCTTTTTCAATATTTCTGTGATGAATTTGATTTCGATATCAATTTAGTTTGAAAAACTAACTTAAAGAGATTCTAAATCCAACAAGATGTTGATAATTATAGATACAATGCTAAATTATCTTAATTTATTTTCTCTTGTTCCAATTTAGCCTTCTACATGCATTTTATTAAAATTTCATGAAAGTCACAAATTTATTTTTAAGACAATAAAATAAAATAACATAACCACAATTCCTTACAATACAAATACTTGATTTACTTCACCCAAATGACTATTTTGTGCTAACCATTACTAAATTTTTTATGTTTTATTTAAATATAAACCCAAATTAGATATATTATAAAAAAAAGTTTAATAAAAAAAAAACCAAATAAGTTGTTGAAGAAAAAAATGGGATAACAAATAGGTTTATTTTGTTGGAGGTCTTTCAAGTATCCAAAGCCCTAACTTGTTGGTAGAAACTATTGAGTTAAGAAAATTCTTGATTTAAATTTTTCACTATTATAAATTGTTGAAGAAAATAATTGTGCTAACAAATAAGATTATTTTGTTAAAAAAATTAAACTTGTTTGATACATAATTTTTTAAGAAATGAATAAAATTTGTATACAAACATTTAAACAATCAAAGTTTCAAATTGTTTCAACTTTGAAATAAATAATGAATTAAAAAATACAATTTATAATTCTTTATACAAATAATTCCTTGGAAGCAAATGAATTTAGTGAAATCTTAATCTTAAAAAGTATATGCAACACATCCCCTTTTCAATTAGTGAGATTTTGGGAATTGAAGGCCTATTTCCTATTCTCTATGTCTCCTTTTGTCCAAATTTGCATACATGTCCCCCCTTTTGATTCCTCATGTATCTATCGGGTTTAAAAGTTTCTAAGTGGGAAGATATGTTACACTTGCTAAGTATGCTTGTTTGTTTTCCTTCTTTTCTTTTGTGTGTTTATAACATCAAAAAACTAAGATCACCTATCCAAACACTAAAATTAGAGTCTAAAAAATTTGGGGTAAATTTTTTTAGAGGTCTTAGAATTTATGTCTATTTTTTTGTATATTGTACATGTCCATACATTTATACAAAATTTGTACATCATATGGCATTGTTCAAGTCACAACAATTAATTTCTGCATAATATTTTGGCACTCTGCATCAAAATCTAGCTTTGTTGTATGATTTCCTAGTGATATTTTGAGTAGTGAATATTTTGTTTTATGATGGATGGTATGGGGTTTTTAATTCAATGACATACAAAAAGTAGAGTTTCATCACTAGTTATAATATTAGTTGATGAGAAATTATTCTTGATGATCGAAAAGACTTACTTAGCATTGATAAGATTTTCCTAGTGATTTTAAATATCAAGGAGCATGTAGTCATATGGTCTTGCATGCCTTGGGTCAGATTTAGTCTAACAAGGCTTAACACGTAGGCCACAACACCAACTTCGCCCAGGGAGTCACCACTGCAGTAGTTTTTTCCAATTTTCCATTAGACCTCAACTTTACCTTATCACCACCTTTCATACATCACATAGCCATCAAATTAACACCCAAATTGAGCAGCACTGTTAGATATTAGCTCATTCACTACCCATCTACCACCACATGACCACCCTAGTCATCCAATCTCGCTCTAAAGGAGCTATTATTTTTTGGCATAACTTGGGCATACAAAGTCATATTTTTGAAAATAAACAGTTGTTAAAAAAACTAGTTATGAGAAATTTCTAGTGGAGCTAAAAAATTTACATAATTTCATTGTCAGTGCATTTTATTACATATTGAATTTAGATAATCTTTTTTAGCTTTTGAGATCATATCTTTTTTCTTGGATCTTTGATTTTTGTGGCATTGGAAAGGTATTTTAGAGATCTTCTCATTCATCCATGCATTTTTTCTAAAATTTTTCCTAGGTATTTTTATTCAGTTTGCCATTATTTCATATTTTGGTTGATTACTTAGACATCTTGATGCTTGGAAAATTTCTTTTTGTAGGAGATGAATTCATTTCAACCTATTGATATGCATTAAGATTATTGGTCTCTAATTTTATCATTTGACAAGGTATCATGGATTTTTTTGTTCATGCTTCTATAGTAATCTTGGATAGGATAATTGTGAGTCTTGAAAAAATAAAATCCTAACACATCTCATGTGTCTTAATATTTTTCCTTATCTTTATGGACTTATACCTCAACCACACACACTAGGGAGATAATTACCAACGATAATATTATTGACCATGTTGAAGGATTGATTTGTTTTAGTGTTGATTAGGACACTATGTGTGCTATATTAGACCTTGATAGACCCTGCACACTTTGGACTAGAATTTGGGAGATCTTTGGAGACCCTCATATCTCTCCATTCCTAGATGATCCTACTATAGTTGCCTCATTCCCCTTGATGATGTATTTATCTACCTTTTGATGATGATACTTTAAGGGATCTTGAGTATATTATAGGTGTTGCATGTTTTGATAGTAAAATAATTCTCTTATTACTTCCACTCCTATTATCAACATCAAATCTCCATCTTCTATTGCTCTTGATGAAATTAGTATCACTACATCCATGACCCCTATTGATTTAGTGCAACATGACATTCATCATCTTCTAGATATGACTACTTGGGATTCATATCTATTAGACATATCATCCTTATTTGTGGAACCTCATATTGAATATCTAAAGGATTCATTTGAGGACATTCATATCTTCTTTGATGATAACCTAATCATCACTATTATCCCATCATCATTGTGTATGGAACTTGTTCTTCATCAGTGTTTATGTGATTTTGGATTGGAATCACTTGATTTTGACATGTGGATATTTTAGTAGTTTTTCAAAGACATCCATTTGGATTTGGACTCCCTATTCATGTAGATTATGGAAATTTCTTCTACAATCACCAATGGATCTATTTCTTCTTGAGGAGGAAAATGTTGTTTATAGGTCGTGGATTGTATTTTTTCTTTAGGATCTCATCATTGAAACATAAACTACTTCTTTATGGGGGATTTATAGTCTCATTTTTTTCTTCTATTGGGGGAATGTATATTATACTTATGTGACAAAAGCAATCCGTGGTGGGTCATATCAAGTCCTCC
>VDFB02256582.1:0-60484 GCA_007258455.2 Sequoia sempervirens | reverse complement strand
TCCATGCTTCCTTATCCGTCCCTCTTATGATTGAAACTCCTTGAATCTATCCTAACCATACTTTGAGGACTTTGCGAGTCCTAGAAAAGACTCTTGGGACTCGCGAGTCGACTCTCCAAAGACTCACGAGCCTAGTCTCTAAGAGTCCTAGAGATGGACTCCTGAGTCCCAATTTAGGACTCTTGGCATTGCTTGGAAACAATGAGTATGAATGTTTAAAACTTGTTTTCTGTTTTTTTTTTCGTTTGAAAGTTTGAAACTATGAGTTTGAATGATGAAATTTCAAATATTGAGTGTTTGAAGATCATATAACATGTGTAATAGTTGAATTGTGAGAAATTGATAATCAAATTAGGCTCTTATGTTCTCTAACTGCATTAATTTTTTTGTTTTTTGTTTTTGTGAAACTACAATTTTCTTCTTCGCCGAGTCCTAGCCGAGTTTTTTGCTAAGTCCGTGCCCAGTCCTGAGTCTGAGTCCTATTTTGGATTGTGAGGGGCAGGTTAAGGATGCACAATTTATTGCTGGCATTCTTATACAGTGCATTAATGAAGTGGGTCCTCAAAATGTTGTCCAAGTTATAATGGGAAATGCAAAAAATTGTAGAGCTGCTGTTATGTTAGTTGAGACAAGGTTCTCACATATATTTTGGACACCTTGTGCCGTGCATTCATTCAACCTCATGCTACAAAAGTTGGGTATGAAAATATATTGGATTAAACAAGTCTATGCTGAAGCTGAATAGATCCAAATGTTCATAACAAATCACCATATGTTGCAAGCTATTTTTAGATCATTATCATGACTAGAGCTATTGAAGGTATTTTGAACAATGGAATTTTTTGTTTTTATGTTTTACATTAGTAATTTATTTAAAAAAAATATAATTTCTTCATTGTTTTTAATTATTTAACTTTTATTTTGAAATAATTTGTTGAGACTAGATTTGCATCCAACACTAAGAGGGCAACAAATGTAAAGAAAAATATTCTTGATGACACTTGGTGGGATCAGGTGGAATATCTTCTTAGTTTCACCGAGCTCATCATGAGTATGATCTGCTTTATTGACATGGATAAGCCATGATTAGGGGAGGTTTATGACATCGGCTCAATGCTTGAGAAGATGAAATTCATCATAAATGCAAAAGAGAAAGATCTTGAAGAAACCTTCTTCAAAGATGTGCAGTCAATTTGTGTTAGAGTGGTGGAACAAAATGACTACCCCACTCCATCTTTTTGCCTTCGCTTTGACCCCCAAATATTACCGTGATGCAAAAGTCAGTGAAGGGTTTAGGAAAGCTCTTACCAAACTCTTCCTTGATGTTGGTATGGAAGATGTAGTTACAAATGAATTTGCTGATTTTGTAGCCTCTCGTGGTCAAAGTGTTTCTACTCTGCATGACAAATATAAGAAGGATGCTCACTCTTGGTGGTACCTCAATGACCACAAGTTGCCACACCTCCAATTTCTTGCAATATTTTTTAATCTCAAGTAAGTTTACGAAATTTTACCTCTCTAAGTTTGGTTTTATCCTATGTTCCACCAAGTTTCCGAGATGGGGGGGGGAATGCATTTCATGGATGGACTTTTTTAGGCCATTTTTGCAAACAATAGGGGGCGACTATATAACAAAATAAGTAAAATTTAAAAAATAGATGAAAATTTCAAATATTCATATGATAACATTAATAATATCATAACAATGATAAGACATTCATCATATTGACATATACATTATAGAATGCTTAATACAAAACAATTGTTTACTCACAAAATGAATTCCAACGTACTACGAGAGTAAACGAAATTAACTCATAGAACATAATACATGTATGAGAACACAATGCACAAAATAATCATAATGTCTTTATTGATAGAATGTATGCAAGTACAACCATCCGTACTATAACAGTGTAGCACAAGTACATAACAAAATAGTCTCCAGGATCATAACACTAATAATCATAGCAACAGTACTCCTGACTACATGACTCGAATACATATAGTACGCAGGCGGTGGTTGAAAGACCAACCGTGACGTCCCTTTATTACAACATTATTTCGTCAGGAAGTTAATTCATGAGACAACTAACTAACATGACAAGTACATAGAAAATATTAACATTAACTAAAGTCTTATTTATTTATGACTCACGGCCGAGCGAGTACACTCTCAGCCGACTACATCATCACCCCCACAAAGTAGTCGTCTTCTAGACGACTGAAGACCAAAAATGGGGTACAAGAAAGGGAACTAAGAAGAGGGAGGGTGAGAGGGCGCCATTGGATGTACTAAAGAGGAGGGAGTCATGGTCGACTGCTATTGGTGGAGGTGCTGGAGCTTTTGGTTGGCTGCCTTTTGTCGCTCTCGTGCTAATTTCACCATATGTACTACCTCTGTTAGTTTGGCTTTTGCTACTGCCAACTCTTTCCTCGTGCTCGCCAAGTCTTTGTCTTTTCCATTCAACTGACTCTCCCTCTCCATTGCTAGACGCCGTGCCTCCTCCAGTTGTGTGTCGCTCTTAGCCAATTGTCTATCCCTCTCGCTTAGAACCTCATCCTTCTTGGCCAACATTCGCGCCTGTTCTGCCAGTTGCCTCTTGAGAGTGGCAACTCTCACCTTCTTTGCTGCAGTCACCTGAGCCAGCTACTCCTGTGACTTGCGGATCTGCTCCGCTAGCCCCGCGCGGCTCTGAGCTGGCTGTGTTAGGGCCCTGTCTCTAGCCTTTGTGGCCTCATCAATGGCCAGTGCCAGTCGACACCATTGTAAGAAAATGTCTCGATAGCACTGCTTGATGCCATGGAGAGTTGTCAATATCCTGCCATTCTTCCCTCCTACTGCTGGTCGACTTGACTGCCAAGTAGCTAACACGTCCTGTGTCTCCATGCTCAGCCAACCCCTAGATGTGGGACATCTAAAAAACTCGCCTTCACACTCATGTTGCATGAAGGCAAGAGTACGCTTAGCCTCCTGTGCTACCAAGGGGTCCAACCCGATATTGAGCTGTTGGCCAACCTTCTTGACTTCTTGCATGTATCTTCCCATCCCGCTCAGCTCTGTGATGTACTTGTGGAGGGTGTCGAGAGGGTCATGAGGGTCTGGCAGTGTCATCTGCATAGGTCCTGCCGACTCGTCCTCACTAAATGCTGCCTGTTCAGTCTGTGCCCGTCTTCACCTCCTTGATTGTCGTGTTGGTGAGGGTGTCGCACGTCCTGGTTGTAAGGGTCATTGAGGGAGTGGCTGGGTGACCAACGCTGCTGACTCTACAATCGTTGACTCTAGACTGGCCAACCCTGCTCTGAGAGTGGCGTAGACATCCTCAAGGCGATGCAGCCAAACTGTACCTCTCCTCTTCTAGTTGGCCTAAGTAGCACATCGTTTGGCTGTATGTTCAGCAGCTATTTGCGTAGCAGTATACTTGGCGGTTGTGTGGTTGGTGGCGGCTGTACACTCGGTGGCGGATGGATGCTCTCTTGAGTACTCTGCTGGAGGGTCTCTTGAATGGAGACGTGTAAAGTACCGACCAATTTTTTTGAAATTTATAAGAACAAGCCAGCACAAAAGCACCCGTTAAAGGTCAGCTTAAACATAAACCAGCAACTAAATGAAAAGCTCAACACCAAGAATGTGCTTTCCAACCCAGAGTGGGAGGTAGCTACCATATGGCAGAGCAATTACATGAAATACAATACTGGAAATGGAGCTCAACGCCAAGTATGTGCACTCCTATCCAAGATGGATAGGTGCTATCATATGACAGAGCAACTAAAGAGTAAATACAATAGATTGAGCAAGGATCAGTCTCTTCCACGAAATGTGGGAAATGTAGATTTCTTAAACAAGTAAATAGGTGGCATAACCAGCCTCTTCCACTAATAGTGGGAAATATAATAAAGAGCTTACAAATGTGAATATGGGCTGGTTAGTACTACTAACAGCCTTACAATGTAATATATCTCCTGCAAGCACGATGGATTAGAGTGATAATCACACTGCTGAAATGTAGAGCTACTCCAAAATGATTAATATGACTAAGACAGACAATCCCAGCCCTATTAATAATTTTACTAAGTCTGATATGACAGACTTGCAATTAAAAATGGTGAAACCAGCAACTCCAAAACTCACTTAAATGCTCATATCTCTCTCAATACTCACTCATTTAACTTGAAATCAGTTGCAAAACATTCTAATGATGATGACAATGAAGATGGATCACAAAAACTTCTCACAAAGACCCCTATTTATTTTGCACGACTTCCAAAGCACTTACGAAGTGAACTTGCCTGCAAGCAAGGGCGATTTACTTTAGATAATTCATAGACTTCAAATAAAATTCTGGAAACTTGCACATATGGTCGCCCTACATAGGAAAATAGATTGGAACAGTACCCAGAACAATATTATTTCTGTTTCTTGAGTTGTGAGTAAAAACAACCTACAGCCATACAAACCAGCAACTCTAAAATTGACAGAAAATACAATAACTCAACTACAGAATGTGAGAAGCACCAACTACAATGAAAGGAAACCAACTACAACTAAACCTCTCAACTAGTTGCTGTCTTTCAAGCAAGAAGAAGAGCCAAGCTAGGAGGCTTACATTCCTCGAAGCAATCCCAAAGCCAATCCGGCAGCATAACTTTGCAAATTCATCAGAAAAACAAAATGAGGACCCCGAGCTCCAATTTATAACTTTAGAAGAGCTTTCTAGAAACCTCCAAGAAGGGCGCCACCTCAAAGATTCTTTTAGGTCATTGACTTGTCTTTTGTCTTCACCCTCAGGATGGCGTACTTGCTTAAGAAGATAAATTTCACTTTTTAAATAAAATATTTGGCTCACCCAAAGTTGGCGTCCAAACTCCTTGAGCAATATTTGGCTTTAGAAATATTAAAATATTTCCTCCATGTGAAAATACCCTTCAATGTCCCCCTTTTAAAGACAATATTAATTCATGATGCTAGAACAAGGAATTATAATGTTAAATTATAACATTATAATATAAAATATCTTATATCACCATGGAAATGCATCAGAAGCCAAATTCAACCATACCGTCTGAACAGACTGCCATAGTGAAGCCTACTGATTAGGAGTCAACAAGTCAACTGCTAAAAATAGAATTTGCTAATTGCTCAGAATGCCAAACCGAAACCACCAACGCGAAGCTCTCAGAAAACCCAGAAAGAATCCGCAATCCAAATTCAACATTTCCAAGTGTAAGCTCCGCAAAAAGACGAAAACGTCCTCCAAGAAGTTTGGAAACCCTGATTCGAGCTTCTGCTTAGCCTACGAGTTCCCAGAAATAGGCTAAATCCAAATAAAGAGCGTAGGGCTAAATTGGGGACATTACAAGACGTGCGACAACTTCCTGGCAGTCCTTGGTGATGGTGGAGGGGCTCTGTGCTAGTACACCCATCTTGCCTAGCGAAGCGTCTAGGGCTTCATCATCTTCCTCTCCTTCGACAGTGGGTTTTGTCGGTGTCGTTGGCTTGGTCGCTGTCGGGGTACCATGTGCAGCCGGGGGCGGCGTGACTAGATGGATTGCCTGCTGAGGTTTATTCGGTGGGTTGGCCATGAGTGCCTCCACCTCCTTTTACCCAACCTCTCCTGCCATTGAAACCTCGTCCATGCTCATCCCGTCATCTTCGTCTTCATCAGTTGACAACTCAATTACCTCTTCCTCGGTGCTGGGTGTATCACCATCCCCACTCTGCTCATCTCCACTCGGCTGCATTGATTGTGGTATGTCACCGCTTGTACTCTGCATGTCGAGGTTGGCCCAATAAAATATGGTGGGTCACCCGTCCTCGATCTCCCCCGTCAGTTGCAGTCGGCCCCAATGGTTGGCCGGCACCTGTCGGCAAATGGCGTCTAGTAGTAGCCCTATGGCATGTTGGATCATGTAGAAAGTTGTGTTGAAGACACCTAAACTCTCTTATATGTTCTGAGAGTCCCGATGCCTAGTTGTAAGGCCTTCTTCAGCCTGCAAACATGAGACTCCTTCCCATGTACCTCGAATCCATTAGGTTGCTCAATATAAACTTCTTCCTCGATTACACCATTCAGAAAAGCTGTCTTCACATTCATCTGGTGAATCTTCCAACCTCTAGAGGCAACAATGGTAATGATGGTCCTGACATATGTATAGCGAGCAACTGGAGCAAATGTTTCTTCATAGTCAACTCCCTTTTTTTAAGAAAACCCTCTAGCGATGAATCTTGCCTTTTACTTCTCAATGCTCCCATCAACCGCATGCTTGATCTTGAAGAGCCATTTAGAAGATACCATAGATTTTCCTTTCTTGAGAATGGATTGATACTTTTCTGACGTAGCATCTCTCCAAACCTATTGACTAGAAGCTTCCTGAACACTGGAAGGCTTAGACTCAATAATCTGACTCATCAAAGCAACATAACTAGAGAACTTATGAGGTCTCTTACTTTCTTTGAAGGGTCCTCTCGGTGTTGCAAACCTTTTTGCCTTCTGCATTGTTTTCCTAGCCCAGAGAGGTCTTTTTCTCCCAATCACAATATCAGTAGGCCCATCAGTAGGTTCCAAGGGCTCAACAGGTTCATTAACTTCTTTAGATTCTGAAGCCTTCCTCTGAATCTCAGGAGCAAGGTCAACTGCCATATCCTGACGAGACTCTTCATTATCTATCTCCAAATGAGTGCCCTTGGATCGTCTGAATGCAACATCTTCCTAAAATGTGACATCTCTACTGATGTCGATCAACTTCTGACCTAGAGTGTAGATTCTGTAGGCTTTTGATGTCTCACTGTAACCTACAAATATTCCCATCTTGCCAGAAGGCTCCAACTTTGTCCTCTTTTCCTTCGATACATGAACATACACTGGATATCCAAAGATCCTCAAATGGCTCACTTCTTGCTTCTTCCCAGTAAAAGCTTCTTCAGGAGTCATGTTCTCCAGGATTCGGTGAGGACTTCTATTTTGAACATAGACTGCTGTCCTAGATGCTTCCACCCAAAGGAAGGTTTGCAGATCTTGGTCATGAATCATGGCTTTGGCTGCTTCCACGATCAATTTGCCCTTCCTCTTTGCAACACCGTTCTGTTGAGGATTGTAAGGGACACAAAACTCCCTCTTAATCCCAACTTTAATGCAAAAGTTTCGAAAGCTGCCGGAAGTGTACTCTCCTCCATTGTTGGATCTCAGGACTTTGATCTTCTTCCCGAATAGGTTCTCTACCCGAGCTTTGAATTCCTTGAACCTTTCTAATACCTCCTCAAATTCTTTAGATTTCAAGAAATAAATCGAAGTCTTTCTAGAGTAGTCATGAATAAAAAGAATGTAATACAAGAAACCACTCGAAGAAGCAACAGACATTGGACCACATAAATCATAATGAATGAGATCTAGAATATATTTGGATCTACTTTGTCTACTATGAAATGGACCTTTTGTATTCTTACCCAAAGCGCAGGCTCTGCAAGTTCCTTCATGCTCCTGATTGAACTTGGGAAGGCCCATGACCATCTTCTCCGTGATAGGTAGAGCTCGGAAGTGAAGGTGAGCATATCTTCAATGCCAAAGATCACACAAGCTTGAAGAATCATGTACTAGTGCCTGAAGTGGATGAGTGCATAGCCTATAGAGGCTGTCATGTCTAACTCCAATTACCCGAGCAATCTTGAAGTTTGAATTCTTCGTCCATACAAGAACTTCGCCTTTTGAGAATGCAACTTGGTACCCTTTGTCTCCCAAGGCTGAAATGGAAACAAGGTTTCGCTTGATGCCTAGAACAAATAGAACATCACACAACTGCAGGGAAATGCCAGAATCCAAGTGGAGAGTGGAGGTCACAATTCCTTTCACTGAGTAACTATCATCATCTCCAATAATGACTTGTTGACTAGAATCTCTTGCCAGCAAGTTTGTTAAGTGCTCCCTAAATCCGGTGATGTGGCAAGAGGCACCACTATCAATCAACCAAGTGTTGGTGTCGATAGGTACATTGCTTGACAATGCCGAATAGAATAAGTATTCACAAGAATCCTTTTTGCGGAGATGCTTCATCAACATCTGCAATGGTGACTTGCTACTTAGGCCTGGTTGGACAATCTTTAACAAAGTGACCATCTTTGTTACATCTAAAGCATTGGACTTTGGAGAGGTCTCTCTTCTTCTTGAATGTGGCGTCACCATTAGCTCCTTTATCTCTATTTCTCTTAAAATATCCTTTCTTCCCTTCTTTCCCTTTCTTCTTCGAGGATTGAGTAGCGAGAACATGAATGTCTTCATTAGTGGAGCTTTGACCAATTCCTCTTGCAGCCAACCTAGAGTCCTCCTGAATGCAATCCGCCCTCAATCGATCAAATTTAGGAAGTTTCGATCTTGCACTGATTCCTTGAATGTAGGACTCCCAAGATGAAGGAAGACCATTAAGAGCAAGCATGGTCAAGTCCTTGTCATCAATCATATGACCAATTATAGAGAGCTGATCTCTCAACTCCGAAATCTTCATGAAGTAAGCAATAACTGTTTCTCCTTTCGCCATCTTCACATGATGGAGTTGTTGCTTCAGTGCAAGTGCTCGGATTGTGTTGTTGATTTCGTACATCTCCTCCAAGGTTTTGAACATTTCTCTTGCCGTCTTTAACTTGGAGACAATAGGAACAATATGATCCTTCACAGAATCAACTAATATCTTCTTCGCCTTAATATCTTTCTTCCTCCATTGAACTTTCTCTTCCTCATCCGTAGGTTCGGGAACTTTGCTCTCCACAAACTCAACCAATTCGTTTTCCTCCAAGGTGAGCATAATTCTGAATCTCCATGAAGTGAAATTTGATGCTCCCTCGAGTCTATCCTCAATCTTAAGACCGTTCACCATCTCGACGAAGAGATAGAGGTAGACAACAATGAGAAAGAGAATAAAGAGTATCGCTGTAATAAAAATCTGATGAAGATTTTCTTCAAACCCGCTCTGATACCATGTTAGATTTTAATGATCAGATGTAATGCACGGAAAATTAATTCAAAATCAGACACAAAACACAGCAGATACCCTGGGAAAACCCTCCACTTGAGGGAGAAAAACCCAAGAACAATATATCACTTATATATTGAAACGCAAATAGAGTCTCCTTTACAATAGAGGCCGATTATGAGCCCAAGAGAATGCACCTCAAGATGATGCTATCACAAATACAACCAGATATAATTCGCTGATGATGAATCACAGCCTTCAACAAAAAACAATCTACTCTACTGAATGAACTCGCACTTGATGGAACTCGAACTTGTGAATGAATGTGGATAGAATGAAATCGATATCAAATGAGGTGCATTCAAGGTGTATAAATACAAGGTGAAGGGAGAGACGTGACTCTCCAAAAAACATGTCGGCCTCATCCAAGAGGCATGTCTTTGACAAAGAAGAAGTCGGCCTCCATAAAGAATCGCGCCTCTAAGATAATTGTGCCATTTCACATTAAATAAATATTAACCATCATTTATCAAATTACGTGGTCAATCATAAAATCATTCTCAACAGTTAAATAGCCGATAGGCTACAATTTAATTGCTCTCCTTATGCAACCTGGGTTGGAAGATGTGATCGATGTTGCCATAAACATCAACACCAAGACCTACTGGTCTCCCGTGCTTCTTCTAACTGAAGAAACCCGACCCTTCACGAGCGCAATCAATAAAGAATCACAAAGTTACATCATGCCATTCCGAGCCTGGTGTCATGTATCTATACCTCTAGTCGATCCTTCCTCTGTAGGTACCTCCTAAGCAAAGAGATCATTCTGACTAGGGTATATCTTGCCATGTAAAGCTGACAATTGCCTAACTGGCATCATACCTTGGCCAAGGATTTCCATAATCAAGCACGTATCTCGTGCAGTCAGCAATTACCCTTGCTTGACACTCTATCTCTTATGTGAGATCTATATATATATATTTATGTTCATGTATTTATCTTTTTCTTTAATCATTCAAAAATGAACAGAGCTTTGATTCCATAACCAAGTTATCAAAACACATGATTCGACTGAATCTGCTTATCATAAATTCATGAGAGAATGGGTAAGGGTCGGCTCCATTTGACATCAAGATTTAATCAAAAGATGTGCAAGATTCGGCTCTAATCTATTATCAAGATTTAATTGTGTAGAAGAGCAAGATTTGTCTCTAAGGGTTACAGTTCAAGATATAGCTTCAGATGTCACACATACAAGGCCGCACTCAAGGTTCAAGCAAATAATCGCAGAAATACTTTCAAGTGGATAGGGACAGTTTTATATTCAAAAGGACAGCAACAAGATCGCCTTAGAGGCTTACAACAACATATAAAACAATGTTTCAATATTCAATCTTTAAATAGGGTTCTCATTGTTGACCCTTTATTCAAGATTCAACACTCACACCAAGAATATCTGCAAAAACGAAAATGAGAATAAGTTGGAGCAAACTAGTACTCGACTGAGAATACAAGGCCGATTTGAAGTACGATTAACAGTAATCTAATCAAGAGAACCCCTCTCAAGCCACAGGAGCACGATGGTGTAAGCTATCATAGTATCCACAACAGAACAATACGGCTGAGCTCCAAATAATTTCCCCATAGAGTCGTAGCAAGAGACGGCAAAATAGAAGAAGAAAGGATCGAATAGAGAGCTTCAATCCAATAATTTAGAATGAGGACAACGCTTCCAAAGATTCCCCACGCATAGCAATAGTGAAGGACGATTAGATGAAATTAGCAGAGTCAAAACATAATTGAAAAGAGAGACACAAGTTTGAAAATGGATGATAAGCCAAGCACACTGGTCGGAGGAAGAGAAAAGAACCCCCCCCCCCCCACCATGCAAAAGATTTGATGATGAAAGAGAAAAGAGAGCCCTGCCTTTGCCAAAAGAAAATGCCACCCAAGAGTTCGACCATGCTTCTAACGTCCATGCATGGACATCTCTTCTTGGTGGTAAGGTGGCGGTTAAGAAGATAATACATTTTCTTTTATAATAATTAAAATATGATTAAAAAGGTTCCATCGAGCAAGAGAGGTGGTCATGCCTTTACAAATATTTAACTTTATAAATATAAGGTGCTTAGTTATCAAAATTCTTCTCCAAGGTAATAATTCAGTTTAAGCCTGGCTTACGACATAATGATAATTCATGATTCTTTATTGGTTTTGTCCTCTCCATATGATATTTCCCTTTTCCTCGGAGAACTGGCTATCTTGCAACCACTTGGCAAGAAAAACCAGGATTGGATAATTCCAAATAATTCATAATAATAGTTTATATCCAATTATTCAATCATGATTCATAACATTTCATTTACAATTTCGTGCAAGAAAAATCATTCATGTTGCACATACAATTTATATTAAGAAATTTAAAACTTCTTCTCGCAAATTAGATTCACATGAAAGTTATTTCCAACTAACATTGTATTCGGAATACATAACCAAACACATTTTCTCAATGTAAGGGATGTAACACCATGTACTCCATTGGCACCACCGCCTCCTGACCGTACATCAACTGAAATGGCGTGTTCCCGATTGTCACCCTGTATGTTGTACGGTATGCCCATAGGATGGCGTGTAATCTCTCTTCCCAATTTGGTTCTTCGACGCCGCACGACTTATGAATGATCGACACCAGCACTTTGTTCAGGGACTCCGCTTGGCAATTAGCTCGCGGGTAGTATGGGCTCGACAGGTTATGGAAGATCCGAAACTTTGTCGTTATCAACCGAATGATGTGGTTGACAAAGTGTCCACGGTCACTGGTAATTTGGATTGGAATTCCGTACTATGTTACTATTTTTTCGTAGATGAACCTTGTTGTACTTTGTGCTGTGTTGTCGTGCAATGCTCGAGCTTTTGGTCACTTCGTCAGGTACTTTGTGGCAACAACTATTTGCCGACACCGATGCAATTGACTTACTTTCAGTTGTTTGATGAAGTCAAGTCCCTAATGTTCAAACAACTCTTGGGGTTGGGATGGGAACAATGGCATGAAGTCTTGCTTTAGAGGTTTCCCCACTCTCTGATGGGTGTCGTAGCCTATCATCCACTCTTGGGAGTCTATATGCACCATTGGCTAGCATAGGCTCGCCAACAAAACTTTCCTTGCAATGGCATTTGGACCCATGTGACCTCCGGCTATGTCCTCGTGCACCTCCTTGAGTATGCTTAGTATCTCCTTCTCCATCACGCATCTCTTGAGAATTTGGTCCGATCCCATCTTGTATAGCAACCCATTGATCAACTAGAAGGTCTTGCTTTTTAGTACAAGTTTCCTCCGTTCGGCTGGTGGCATCTCCTTCAGGAATGGCAATGTCGATAGGTACTCCCCGATCTTCTCGTACCACGGAGGTAGCGTTGCAATTTGGAAGAAGTGCGTGTTCGGGAAATCTTCGTTCACCCCGCCTTCAATAGGTTCGCTTGATCGAATTCTTGACAATTTGTCGGCGATCACATGGCTTTTCCCTGGATGTATGACAATTGTAAATGTGAATTGTCGCAGGAGCAACAACCATCTACTCACTCTTGCTTGTATTATTGACTTGTTTGCCAGGTATATCAAAGCTTCCACATAGAATCTGAACGGTGTTGCCAACAGGTAGTGTCTAAATTTCTGCATTGAGTATACCATCCTGAGTGCTTCTTGTTCGGTCGTACTATAGTTCTTTTGCACTTTTGAAAGCAACCGACTCGCGAAAAACACTGAGTGGTCGAACCTGTGTACTACTTGCGCCAGTGTTGCTCCGATGGCCAAGTTGGAGGCATCCACGTGTACGTGGAACTCCTTGTTCTAGTTAGGGTACGCTAATATCGGTGACCTGATCAATCGATCCTTCAATTCATGAAATGCCTTTTCTTGCTCCTTCGCCCATACGAATGGTTGTCCCTTCCTCGTCAGTAGGTTGAGAGGATAGGAGACCTATGGGAAGTTCTTGATGAACCTCTTGTAGTACCCTATGTGTCCAATGAAGGACTTCACGCCAGTGACATTCTGCGGGGCCTCCATCTGTACAATGACTTATTTTGTCTGGATATGTTTTCAGTCTGACTTTGCACACAATGTGTCCCAATAGTTTCCCTTGCGTCACCATGAATCTGCATTTTTTGGGATTTAGTGCTAATCGGGCTGGTTTGCACCTCTCCATGCATTCTTTGAGATCTTTCAAGTGTTTCTCCTTGTCACTGTAGAATGTTTAGTCGTTGAGAAATGCTTTGAAGTTGTCGATTGACATTTTGTCAAACATGTGTTGTATAATTCTCTCGAATGTGGCCGGCGCGTTACACAACCCGAATGGCATTCGATTGTACGTGTACACTCTGTCCTCAACCACGAATGTTGTCTTTAGCTTGTCTTCCTCGGTGATACTTATCTGATTGTATCCGGTGAACCCGTCCTTGAACGAGTACACCTCGTGTCCAACAACCTCTTCCAGAATTGTGTCAGTGAAGGGGATTGGACTTAGGACTTTGATTGTCACCACGTTTAGGCACTGAAAGTCCACGCATATCTGGATTTGCTCAGATTCCTTCTTTAGGGAGATGACGATTGGTGACACCTAATCGCTAACTTCCACCTTGAATATAATGCATGCTTCTAGCATCTTCTCGATCCCATCTTGTACTTTGGTGGTGTAATTTTTTTTCATCCTGTAGGGTCTCTTCTTTACGGGTTGGGCTCTCGGTACGAGAGGGATCTTATGTACACATCCTGTAGGGTCTCTTCCGTATGGGTTGGGCTCTTGGTATGAGATGGATCCTATGTACACATAGCTCCAGTGGTATGCCCTTCAGGTCTTTGTATGTCCAGGCGAGGGCATCTTTATACTCCATGAAAATTTTGAATGCCACCGCCTTTAGTATGGTGTCCTAGTCATCACCGACGAGGATCACCTTGGGCTTGTCTTCTTCGTCGAGGTTTACTTTCTTTAGTGTTGGCTACTCATACTTGATCAATTTCTCCCTTTCGAACTTGTGGGCTGGCGTATCATCTAGTCTTGCCACGCCTTCTTTGTATTATCCGTACTCTGGCAGGAATGTTTGACTGGATGTACCCTTGTCTTCTTCCTCCTCTCCCTCTCTGATTTGTAACATGTTGCATTCTGGGTGGAACACTTCGTAATCCTCCATTTGCCAATGAAACAGCCTGTTTAGTGAGCTCGTCTCATCCTTCGAGCAACTCTCGAGTTCGAGTATGCCATCGGCGTTTGGTTCCATCGTCTTCCTTCCTTCGTCGACATCTGACTCCCCTCTGTCCAATTCTAATCTGAAGGAACCCAATTCTTCGCTCACAACTTTGTTCTTCAAGTCAATGACGTAATTTCTCCCGTTGCTCTCGATTGAGAGTGTGTTCCTCTTCCAGTTTTGGTCTGCCTTGGTGGCAAACAACCATCCTCGTCCTAGCAATGTGTCGTACGCCTTCTTTTGCAGTGGGATGACGATGAAGTTCAATAGGGATTGTCGCGTGCCGATCAGGACTTTCTATGTCATCAGGGTATTGAGAGGTTTGATGCCATGTTGGTCCGGAACTACCAGGTGGAATGACGGGGGCCAGAGTGTTGGTCCTAAACACTTCCATGTTTCTTCTGGTAGTACGTTCACTCCTGAGCCTCTGTCGACAATGGTGTTGGAGAGTTTCCTCCCCAAGATTTCCATCTGTATGACGACCGGTTTCCTCTTGACGCTCACTATGAGTAGCATTGGGTCTGTGGCCTCTCCTGCCGGATGTGTCGTACTCTCGGTTGCACCATTTTGAAAGTTTTCTTCGACGACGTTTGTGAGTGCTACTCTTAGTTGGGGCATCGTTTGCAAAAGGTCTATTACCTTAATTGGTATGGTTGTGTGAAACAACTGTTGTATGATGTTTTACTTGGACTTCGACTGCAATGACGTACCAGCCACCTTGGAGGTTCTTCGTTCTTTGGCCATTGCGTCTTCCACTTCTGCCCTGGCCTCTCGGAGTCTTTCTTTCTCCGTACGAGGGTCTGGATAATTGGCTTTCTTTGTCTATGCCCTTGTGATCGCCAAAACCTCCTCATCGACTATCTCCAGCGTGTTTATGCCTTTTTGCTTCGGGCAGTCGATGTCTGTGATTGCTAGGACCACACCATTTGGACAACCTTCCACCTACACCTTGACCGTTTTGGCATTTCCTGGCAAAGTAACCCCATTCGTTGCAGTTTCGACATTGTATCATGGGTTTGCCTTTGTTGTCATATTGGATCTTGGTTCTTGGCGTATTGTTATTACTTCTCGGATTGTTGCAGTAGCCACCAAGGGATGCGTTGTTGTTTTGAGGTTTAGGCGGTGTGGTTGGAGGGGTTGACTGTTTCCCTTGTGCGAAAATGTAGCGCTCGGAAAATTAAGAGTGTTTTCAATCCGTTCAAATCAGTATAAAAGGGAAATTAAGAGTATTTTCAATTTATTCAAATCATTATAATAGATTTCCAAGTAATCAACATTGTTCATAACACTTCCGAATGAGCTTAATAAAAGAGAATTTAAATTGCATTTCATGTATAATAATAATATCAATGTAATGTATCAAGTTTATACAAAGCATAAGTATTTCAATGACTTTTCTCCTATACATATATTCAACCATACTTGGAAAAAAATCAATAATTCCAATAGAAACATCTTTTCTATGCTAAGTCATAAAACTTTAATTCCTTAAATCAATGTTACATTAGATACTTTCAAATCATACTTCTATTTCAAAGTTTCAACAAAGAATGTCAAATACATATACATTTACAATGGGCTTCACAAGCCAATCCTGAATAATACACAAGTATATTAATAGCAAATAAAACTCGGAACCACCAACCGCCGTGACACCATCGGTCTGCTTGCGAGCTGGGGCCAAGAATGTGATTCAGGCGCCTTTTCCGCCCAACCACGAAGTCCATGACTTCCCCGGGTTCCTTCCTAACTCGAAGGAATCCCCGGCCCTGCATAAAGGAGCCTAGCAACCCGAAACAGTAAAACAGGAGGGAACTCTCGATGCGTGCCTGATGCCTATATGCATTTCTAACATGAGAAATAAACACATTTCTTGCAACAGGAGGTGGCAGAGACTCAAATATATATATGTTTCTAGGCTTTTAAAACAAACCCATCTATTTCAATGGTACAAGTGCTTGGCCAAGCAAAAATAATACAAGTAATGGTAGTTTAGAAAAGGTAATACTACCGTCTCTGTTGGTCCACCTTCGGCACCCTGTCCCGGAAGTTACCACAAGTAAAGTATGAATAAATACCAAAGCAGAAAGTTGTGCATTTTCTGACATGTTTCATACATTCAATTAATTCTAAAAAGAATTTCAAATGTGAATTTCAGAACATCCTTTGAAAGCAAGATTGTAAATTCAGTAGTAAGATTTCGTTTACTCTTTTGAGAGTACTCCTTTTCTGGTTTGGATAAAAGCTCTGTTTTAAAGAAGAACATGTATGTCATAATACTTTTCAGTGCACAATTAGAAAGAAAGATTTAATTAATTTGTTTGAATGAAACAGTGTTTTCTGTTTTCAGTATGTACTTCTATTCTTTCCAAGTTCAGGCTGACTGATAGTGTAATACCCAATTTTAATACAGGTTTCAGAGTATTAATAATATACTGAAACAGTGCAATTTATTCAGAATATCAGAGGTTTGAAAGATAATCTTGCATTCAATTTTTATGTTGTATTCCTTTACTCAGGATTGTACTACTGTAGGTAAGTATATGACAAGGTAATCAAGATGATTTTCAGTTTACATGGTTCTCAGAGACAATTCTGTTCTTGTTCCAGGTTTAACATTTCTGAGATATTTGTGATATTTAACAGAATTCATACCACTTTCTGGAAATGATTTTCCTGTTTCAACTTGCATTTTGGTATGTATATGCATGGATATATATATATATATATATATATATATGTATACATATACAGCTAAGTGTGTATATATATATATGTATGTAAAAATTCATATACAGCTGAGTGTAAATTTTGAAGAAAGAAAATACTGGTTTTTATGACTGTTCAAAAGTTCTCTGGCCGTGCACACAGAATATAAACATTTTACAGGGTTTCCTTACTGGCATTGAGCAACATAAGGGCTCAGGGAAGCCCTTGCCCCTCCCATGGGGAGGGGGCGGGCTGTGAGGGGCTCGCGCCTCCTCCACAGGCCGCGGCCTGTGGAGGGCGCGAGCCTCCCACAGTGCCGCGTCCTTCCCATGGGGAGGACAAGGGATTAAATCCCTTCCTCATTCCTATGGATAACAATTTCAAAACTCAAAATAAGAAGACATTTCGTCCAGTATATCTGCATTCGAATTTATCTCAAAGGCATTTTGAATTTATTTCAGATGACAGGGTTTTTATGCAGTCATTATATGCATATATATATATATATGTATATATGCACGGGAATTCAATTCCTGTGCATATATATATGTATATATATATATATGTTTATATATATTTCCAATTATAATTGAGAGCAGTTTAATAAATTGCAGATTTTGTAACAGAATGAAACCCTAATTCTGGAAGAAAAGATTGGGTATTCTATATTGCAACAATGAAAAGTAAACTATTACCCAGATGCAGAAACGAAATTGGAAAAGATTTCTCAGTTGTTTGTACTCATATCATGGAATGATGCATTTCATTCCTTCAATTTCCTTACTGCAATTTTTAAATTAAATGAAGGCAAAGTATGAAAAGAACCTGGCAATTTTCTTCTTCAGAGCAGATGCCCAGTAATACCTTCTTGTCGCCTATTTTCCAGAGCTCTCGGATATGACTGAATGGAAGTTCTCTTTTCTCTCTTAAAGCTCTATTCCTCTTTTCGAGGATCATGCAAAGTATTTCCAGATGACAGATAAAATTCTCATGCAAATTCTAAGGATTGCCACATGCCAACAGCATTGTTGGTTTTAAGATAAAATTTCCAGAGCCCAATGTTCTCTCGGGCTGTTCATTCCTTTTTATTTTGGGAAAAAAAATAACCATAAGCAAACAGAAATATTTCCCTTTTATATAAACCAATTATTTCATTATATGCAAACATAATACTTTTACTTTATTATTTGTTTTGTTTTATTTCTTTAATTTCCTATATATTATATCTCTTTTAAAATCAGGTTTTCTTTCCTTTTTATTGCACAAGGATAAATTAAAATAGAATAAACCATATTCTTTTCATAATTTTTAAGGTTAATTAAACTATATTTTAATTTTGCTCTGCTAATCAATTTCAAACAATCATATTGAAAACAAACATGACCTAATGCAGCTACATGTTTTTAAGTGGTGTGTGCGTAATCGAGAGCTTCTCCTCTTTTACCCTGTCGGGAAGCTAACCTTCTTTTCCTCAATCACACTCTTGGCCTTCGATCACCTGCAACTCAAATGCACTCAGGCGTGCAAAAACGAAAGTGTATTAGTAACCAATGTAGAAATATAAATTTAAACAATAATTAAATCAACATTCCTATTTTATATAAAATGCACTCATAATTCTGAAAGAAAACAATTATTTTTCTACATTCCTATACATCAAAGCATTGTAGTATATTATATTGCTCTAACACGTATCATAATTTGTATATTAAATCCCATAAAGTCATGGTCAAAATTATCAAAATAAGTCATGGTCAAAATAGCATCAAAGTAAGTCATGGTCAAAATAGCATCAAAGTATGAGACGTGACAGAAAAACACTTGCGAACTCCTTGTTTTTAGGTTGTACAGGCACTCCTCGATGGAGTGTCCCATAACTTGGTAGATGTCATAGAACATTTTCTTCGGGTAGTTTGCCTTTGTGTGACCTTCTGTTTTGCATTTGGTAAACCATAATTCCTTCACCTCCTTCGACCCTTATTGGCTTTCAGTTCCTTCATCATCCCCATCATGTCTCGACGGAGAGCTTGTATTGTTTTTGACTCGTCTTCGCTGCTCTCCTTTGTACTTTCATCTTCATTAGTTTTCTTTTTACCTCGCAAGGATGTCTTGTTTTCACTCTCGATAACCATTGCATAGTTAAATGTTTCAGCGGATGAGGATGGAGGTACCACCTTCATTTTCTTCTGGAGGGAGGGAAGTAGTCCTTCAATGAACCACCTCTTCTTCAAACCGTCTGTTGGCTGTGTTTCCATTTTCCCTAGCAACTCCTTGAGTCTATGATTGTAGGCTCACACGATCTCATGCTTCCCTTGCTTCGTGTTGTAGATTTCGGCTACAATTTCGTTGTGATCTCTAAGGAGTTTAAATTCCTGCTAGAATGTCCCCTCCAGTGTTCGCCATGATGTTCAGTGGATTGCCTCTAGTTCGCTGTACCAATAATGGCTACACCCCTCAGCATTGTTGGGAACTGTCTTAGCCAATAGTCCGTATCATCTTGCCCTTTGGCTACCCAAATAGTCTCACACGTCTTGCAGTGCCATACTGGATCCTCTGACCTATTCCTCCTGAACTTTAGCAGCTTCTGCCTGTCGGTTGGCAGTCGCCATATTTCTTCCTCGATGCCCTACTTGGGTGTAGGACTTGATTGGACTGGTTCTCCTGCATCGTTCTAGTGCCTTTGATGCACTCTCGGCCACGTACGGGTCTTCCCCATGTCCCCTCTTGGCGTCCTCTACACCTTGAGTCTCTTGGGGTTTGTTCCGGTACTCCCTCTGCCTTGTGGTCTTTGGCTTAGATCGTCCTATTCTTAGCTCTTCGTCGTCGTCTGATATGGACAACTCCCAAATGCGTCGAATACTGCTCACAAGCTTGTTAGTTAGTTCATTTTCATTTTCATTAATTCTATATCTTTCTCTGCTCGCTACGAACGTTGTCCTGAAGGGTCCTTCGTCCCTTTCCTCGGCAAGGTTTTGGTGTGCTCTTGCAATTGATTGGTTTATTTCATTAATATCTTCATTGGTTTCTTCAATAATTTGTTTTAATTTTCTCCATCGGTTTTCTTGCTCTTGTAATTTGAGTGATCGTTGTACCTTTTCTTTCGGTGGTTCTTGTCCTCTTGGTACTCGACTCTTGTCCTTTTTGGGCTGTACGAGCATTAATGGTTGGTCGTACGATCATTGATTGCTGGGAGTACACCTTCGGCTAGTATCACGTTCCTCTTCCTCCCACTTGGTCCTTTCGTCATACAGTTGTAGTATCTATTGTCTTCAGCACTCTTGGTCACTCTTTGCCAGAAGATCTGCTTTTTGGCTTTCGTTTGTACATGCTTTTGCTACTATTATGCACTCCATTGGTTTATTTAGACCAAAAGTTGCGTTATTCATCCAAGGTGGGAGAACTCTTTGTAATGTGATGGTGAGTAACCCACACCTAAATACTCAAGGCTAGTATATTAGTTAGCCAATGCCAATAATGCACTAGGGTTAATGCTAGTAATGCTTAAGGGTTAAAGAAACAGTTGAAATAGCATATTGCCCAAAACAATTTGTACCTCAAATCTTTTAGATACATTTTGGTGCATGTCAACTCAATGTTGGGATTGATCTGTAGTAGTTTCTACTCTTTGTACACACTGGTAGGATTAACCTTTATGGCAACTTGCAGACAGTAATAAAATTTTCTTTTTTGGTTTGTCACCTCTAATGTATTATTTATTCTAGATATTCTACCCAGAAGTTAGCAAGGTTTGTTGAACAAACCATTTATCTTCAAAACTCCTAAGAATTGAGCAACAAACAACTTATTTAATCTCAGGCTTCAAATATTCTATCCTCAAAGTTTCACAGCATTAATCTATTCAAGATCTTGCTTATACAAAGCCTAATCAACTAAGTTCTCAGTTGAGTACTTTTTGTGTGAACATTTGAATTACGCCAGTTGACAACATTCAAGGGGAGAATATTTTACTATAAATACTAGAAAATTTAACATCTGAACTTGTGCCTCAGTAGGCATAGACTAAAGATTTCAGCCTTAGCAAGTGAGGTTGGCTTTGACATGTGGAGCCAAATCCTGCTTAAGGAATTTCAACTCCCCTAAAACAATTCAAACACAATTCTTACGAAAAGTTGTATTGACATCTTGACTTCCATACGAAACAATAGCAGGCAACGGAATTATATGCCAGACTTGCAGGTTTCCCTGATCCTCCAACTTTTCCCAAAGATGGGGCCTTGTCAAGAGAGGTGGATTTGAAAAAATAGTTAAATTTAGTTTGTTCCCATTTCAAAACAGTCCTGGAAAGGGAACATCTCCGTAGAAGATGACTAATAGATTCCTCTCTCGCAGAAAGCCTGCAGAAAGAATTTGTGACATCAGTCTTGTGAAGACTGCCAAACTTTGGTGGAGCACAAGCCAACCCAAGTTTCTTTCTTGTGAAAAGATGAGCTATAGATGTTTTATGAATACAGCTGTCATATATTAGCAGTCTCTTGTCACTATTTCCAATTTCTTTTTTTGTTTGTTTCTCATATTAGAATAATACTATATATATACTTCATAGTTCTAATGTTGAAGTTTATGTCACTGAAAAGCATTGCTTGTTGTTTGAAGAGTCAAAACGTCTGCCTATGTTGGCTCTCAATTATAAGTCATAATCTCATTTTCATCCCTCAAATTTTTCTTGCTTGGAAATTTCGTGAATTTTGAATACTTGGGAATTCCTTGAATTTATGAGAAGTGATAGTGATTTTGACATTTTTCTTACTTTTTAGAGGAAATTTTTGCATTTATTACAGCGTGCAGATTGGCGACTTCGTCCTTTACCAGATCTAATGGTTGAATATGCACGTGTTGATGCACACTATCTTCTGTACATTGCAGATTGCCTTTGTTCAGAGCTTAATGGAAGGAAATTGGGTATGCTTTCATCTGGTTAATTCCTTGTGCACATCTTTTGGAATACTCCTGAAATCCTACAATAAATATCAAGTAAATCTATAAGGAAAATGGTAGAAAGAAATAAATTATATGCAAATAGTCAATGATGGTTATATTGACTGTGTACTGACAACATACTATTATTATTGTACGTATAATATGCATATCCATCATAGTATTTACGAGAAAAGGTAATTGGCTATTGGATATTCATGTAGAATCTCCTTGTGTAGGAACAGATCAAAATGGTCAAAATGTGTACAGTTGTATATAAAGATTAACCAATAGTCTCCATTGTTGTAGCCATATCGGCAAAAATCTTTTGGGGAAAAAATCAGCAAACCATAAGTATAAGATTTTAAAAAAACTGGATTCAAATGGGAAAAAGTCGGATTTAAAATAAAGGTAAAAACACAAAGAAAAAGGAGAAAAATTTATTGTTTTCAAAATTTGAAGGAAATTCAATAGTATAGAGATATACAGAGCAAATAAAATTGAGAGTTTAGCCCATTGATTGTGGAATATAGTTTTTTGTCATGTATGTTCATAGTGCCAATTACATTGCATTGTATAATGCATACTTCATAATGAATAAATAATAACTAGATGCTAATATTTCTTAAAATTTCAATTACAATCTACTTTGTACAAAGTCAACCGAGAAACTAAGTACAAAGTTCACCTTCAAACTAAGTACAAAGTTCCAAAAAAATCATTCATAGCCAATGACTCTTGCTACTATGAAGATAGCTACATTGGAGGGTTGTAGGTTTTTGTGATGAAGCTCTTGCGTCAAAGCCTCTCCTAAGACGTTCATCCACATCACTATTATAGCTGCATTCCAAGAGCATAATCATCATCAAGAAGGATATTATCATTTGCAATCCACTTAGAATTTGGATCAATCTCATTTAGGTCAATTGGCTGGTCATCCTCAATGGTATTTGAATTTTTTCATGTAGAAATTAGTCTTGGCAATTGAAAGTGAAACATATAATGATTGCAAGTATTATAGAACTCTAACTTTGAGCTTTCTTTAGCTTCATGTAGAGGTTGTGGTGAATAAACATCAAATCATTCATCCATTGTTGTGTAAGTGGGTTGTGTGTCTTGGAATGTATGTGTTAAACACTCCAAGTATGCTTGCAAGAAGATGAACTACATTGTTGGCTCAAATGTGTCTTGCCATCCAAGATCTTTGGCTTCTTGGCCAAAAATTCCCATTGCATTGAAAAACACAAATTATTTTGAGATGATATCATGTAAGATTTACTAAAAGTTTAACACTTGTCATGTACATGTCCACAATATAGAGAGACTATCCAAAGTTTATAGAGTTTGTTGTTTTTGAAGGTCTTCATGTCTTGTACCACAACCATACTTGAGAAAAAACTTCTTGCTTACTTCTACATTGACAATTTCGCCATAATTGCGTGTAACTTTTTTGCAGCGAACATTTTCTCCATGCACATGAATAGGCCTTGTGTGACCTCTAATCTGTAAGGAAGCTAAGGTAGCGGAACAACTTCCTACACTAATCTTGAGAGGAGGATAATTCAAAACTTTTATAGATCTTTAACAGTTATAGAAACTTAAACTGAAATAAATATAAATATCATGCATACCGCAACGTAGTGATTTATGTGGGGAAAACCCTTTCGGGAGAAAAACCCCACACTCCAAAAGCCGCCCAATATATTATTTAGAAATCACAAAGATTACAATATACTTGTAGAGCAAGCTTCTCACAGGAGTATCACCAACCAGAGATCCAGAGGATACATAATCACTATCAAACTCTCAAAATACATCACACTACACAGTCGTAATACAATGCTCTCATAAAATAGGGTTGCCTTCTAGGGCAAGTCAAGCTAATAAAATATCGTGTATCAGATCTAAGACCTAATGATGAATGGTCTAGATTTACAATAATAAAATATAAATAAAATTTTCCTTTCAGGGGCGCTGTCCCCAAGCCCCTGTCGAGGCGTGCTGTCCTAGTACCTTATGTATCAACAGTAACTTATGTAATTGCAAGGTTGAGACACATTTTCCCAACAAAATCATCATCTTTGAATATCAGGCTATAGAACAACATTGGATTTAGATAGTGTCAAATGGCATGGAGAGGCGAGTGCATCTACTGGTCCCATCTCCTATTGATTATATCTCACAATGGCATTTACCTATCTCTGTTATTTTCTATCCTACCACACATCACCTTCTTAGTTCTATCCATGGCCTCGTACAAATATTCCATGGGAGTCTGTCCACTAGTTTCAAATTTTTTAGTAGAGGCTCTAATAATTCTACAACTTGTTTATCTGCATTCCAAAAAATTGTAGAATAAATGTACTTTGCCACTATTATGCCATCCATTTGAGAACATTCACTTAAATTTATTTTCTGCTGGCAAAGAGTTTGCAATGCAAGGAAGTGCGTAGAAAATCTTGTCACCCTTGGTCCAACTAGCTCTTTGCTCTTTGTGAAGGAGTGCATCATACACAACACCCTCGTGTGATTGCAGATGAACTAATTGTGTGAGCCTCTTACAATACCTCCCTAACCAATTCAAGTTTTTCAATGTCCTCTAGGTTTAGATCAAGGCAATATACCATGCATGTGCTAATGAACATAGAGGGATACCTGTCTATCAAGAGTCTCTCAGGGTTAGATCAAGGCTATCTATTTATTTCTGATTGCTTCCATATCCCTATTTCATTGATTTATCTCTTCCCATTTATCAGCCTTTTATTTATTTTATGCCTTCAGTTTCTGTTCATATATCTCTGTCAAATCCCCTAACCTTTCTCCTTCTTGTATCTGCCTTAAATTCGGAATATTATTCCTTGTTCCCAATCTGTTTTCCAAATTATATTCTATTACTTCATTCCAATCTGCTTTTCTGAGTGCAGATTTATTTCTGAGTAATTCGATCAAATCCCATACTCAGGAAAAATGTTTCTTGCCTTCCTTTTACCCCAAACTCATTTCATCCAATTTATATCCCCATGAAGAGGTCCATCTATTCAAAGGGAGGTAGCTTTTAATTATTATCATGTCCTTTTGTCAATCGCTGCCTCTCCACAATATTAATTGCTGCCTCTTCACATTTTAATCTCTGCTGTTCTGCTGCCTTTAAAAGACCCTTATTACTACCTTTAATATCCTCTTTTAATCTTTTACTAATGCATCGATGGCTGCTCCTTTTTATAAATGTATTACCCTTCAATATATTATTTTATGTTACATATTTTATAATAATATATTTATATATTGATTCCTTTGTAAATATATTTATTTTTATATTAGTTTTGTATATGTTTTAATATTTATTTTTATATGTGTTTTAATATTTATAGTATTATATTATAATTATAATAATATTTAAATTGTTAATATTTATATTTATATTTTTAATATTTATATTGTTATTTATTTTATTTATTTATTCACATTTCAATGCTTGGGTTTTTAGTGCTGCTTTTTCGGGGGAATGACACTTTCTTTCTCATTACTTAGGGTTGCTGTTTTGAGTGTTGAAGCATTGCAAATACATGTTCTTTATAGATTATTTAGTGAGGGTTGGTGATTGGGCCCTCACCCTCACAGTAGTGGGGTTATTGCTTTTTAACTATCACTCTACTTAGGGATACCACTTGCCTTCCAATTCTATCAATGGAGATTTTTCTATTTCACAATTTGAACCTATGGGGATATTGCTCTCCTACCCTTCCTACCTTCTGCATCATCTCTACCAACTCCTAGAAGACTATTGCTATCTGACTTCTTGTATAACTACCACTCTACTAGCTTCTCTTATGGGACTACCACTTTCCTTTGCTTCACCAACTCCTTTTGTCAAACTACCGCACTCCTCCTCCTCCTTGTAAGATTACCACTTCACTAGCTTCGTCTATGGGATTGTCACTCTCCTTTGCTCCACCAACTCTTCCACCTATACTCCTTCGTCTCCTCGTGCAAGGTTGTTGCACTTTGTCCTCATCACCATCTCTCTTGGATTCCTCTAACTTTAGTGTTCTTTGCTAGTGTCACCTATAGGACTACAACTCTACCTTTCAATTTAAGTAGGACTATCAATTCAACATGCTCATCAACACAAAGATGTTACTTGGGGAGATTTGAATCTTGGTCTTCAACATGAGAACCAAGTGGCCCTACCATTGACCACAACCATATTGACTTGCAAAAGCATGTTAGATAGGTGCTATGGAGATCAAATAGCTTGTATCAAGGATATTCTTAATTCAAGTTGTTGGTGTTCAAAGTTTTGGATTCCCAAATCCTTAAAGCTAGGTCATTTTTGAGTGTCAAACTTAGGGAAAAGGATCTTAAACTTTTGAATAGGTAGGGACAACGATGGACCAATTTGCTAAGGTGGGTAATGCCTTACTTAGCTTTAACTTTAGGCTCTACTAGGCAAGGAGGTGTATTCCCTAGGGTCCTATATTAAAGAATAATTATAAGAATAATGCATAAAACACTCCTCTTTCTCTGTCACTGGGTTCTTATATGCTAGTTTGACACTACAAGGGTTGCACACCTTTAGAAAGCAGATGAACAACCATGTAAAGAGTTTGAAAATGTGGCTTTAGTAAACCCTAATGATATTGCACATGTTTAGACATAGAAGTAGAGATAACAAAATCAACATAGTATAAAAAGACGATAGATTTTAGCTATTTTGAATGTGTTTGCGAGATGGGAGGTTGAACACAAATTAGATGGGTGGCTTTATTGACAAGGGCAATAGAGTCTCAAGTTTTATGAAGCAAAGGGGAACATTGATTAAAACCCACTCTATGATACCTTGATGAAGGTAACAATACGAACCATACCTCTTAATTCCACATATAAGCTAGGTTGTATGCACACAAACAAGCAGGTAGGTGAAACTGTAAAACTTTCAATCGACTATGCCCTTGTTATCCCTGATCAAACCTATATGCATTTTGTTATTTTGTTAAGATGCCTTGTGAAAGATTTATAAGGAATTTTATCATCTTCTATTTGACAAACTAGTTAAAGATAAGACTCAAATAAGCAAATGTGAACAGGAAGATCAGTAAGATCATCAAAAAATACCTATGATGTTCATAGAGACATTCAAAAGATGCCAAATCTGCACATTCTTTTATTATATTAAATATAGTTTATCAAAAAAACATTGGTATAACAGTCATCATTTGATTACATCATTTAGCCTGTTATAGATATACTTTGTTACTATGTTTGGTTGCAGTGGATACAAGAAAGGATATATGTATTTTCTGTACAAAATCTGCATATGCTTGCTATACGCTACTGTGCACTATTTGCTACACAAAATCTGCATCTATTTGCCATACATTAATCCGCATGTTCCTGCTTTCACTTCCTGCATCCAATTTATAGGCACCTAGAGGGGTTTCAATGTCTGACAAGTCAGAGTTGGATCTGACAACCATGTTTTATCTTCGTCATGGTTCTCATGAAATTTAAGCCCATGCAGTATTAGGTCTTTTCTAACATCTTCCATCTTGTACCTGCTGTTGTATTTCCTTTGAAACTTCATGTATTCTTCCTTGAATGGGATGTTGTCATTAGTATCAAATGACTAGTGTCTTGCATACATGACTTCTTCCTTGTGGATTTCCACCTTTTCATTGTTTGCCAGCTTGGTGAATTTATAGGCACCTAGAGGGGTTTCCATGTCTGACAAGTCAGAGTTGGATCTGACAACCATGTTTTATCTTCGTCATGGTTCTCATGAAATTTAAGCCCATGCAGTCTTAGGTCTTTTCTAACATCTTCCATCTTGTACCTGCTGTTGTATTTCCTTTGAAACTTAATGTATTCTTCCTTGAATGGGATGTTGTCATTAGTATCAAATGACTAGTGTCTTGCATACATGACTTCTTCCTTGTTGATTTCCACCTTTTCATTGTTTGCCAGCTTGGTGAATTTCGCCTTTGAGATCTCGAGGATCACTGTTATCTGCATTGAATTATAAAAATATGAGTCTTCTAGAAGACTCAGTATGTGCTCTCTTTTTCCCTTGATATTTATCTTCATTCCTTGCTTTCCAAATATACCATAAAATTTCATTAGTTAGCAACAACCAAAACAAATTAATAATTTTTTCAACACCCTCTATTTGGCCAAATAAAATTTAATAGAATTAAGATTTCCCCAACCGTTTATATCTGCAAAGAATACAAGCTACATTTCTTTTGCAAAAAAACAATCAAAGAAAATATGAACAACTGTTTCAGGTTTTTTGCATAATTTACACAATTCTGTAGAATTTCCAGATATGGTATAAGGTAGTTTTTTTAGCAACAACAACCACTTACAACAAGCCTTTTTTGGGTCTATTACATTATTCCAATTTGATTGAAAGATTTTTTTTCAGCCTTTTTCACTGTTTTTAATCCCAAACTTTTATTTACATGCTCAGTGATGTAGTTTGAGGTACTAAGTGTATTGTAAATTTTCTTTGAATTCAAGGAGTCCACCTTGGAGCCATTTGTCCAGATGTAGTTGTCCAAATTAATACCCGCATGGTCCTCACAAAAAACTCTATTATCTATTGGTTTGCTCAATGTTTTCCAAGAGTCCCTTAGAACTGTGTATGTTCTCCACCGTGATTTGGGCGGATCATACTCATTTTTAAGGAATTTACAAGACTTTATATGGTCATTACTGATTACATTTTTGAAATTTTTGATACTTTTTTCTGCCCATGCCCTTGTTGAGCATCCTTGCAGCAGTGCAAGGTGTTTTTCTTTATGTTGCAGGTTCCAGCATATAGATTTATTACTACAGCTTATAACATTTTTTTGGTTTTGGTTCTCTTTGATGGTAATCTTACTTTTAACCTTGGTAATCTTACTTTGAACCTGCTGCCGCGCTTTCCATATTGTTTTTAAAATCAAGGAGCCACTAGGAGAGATTGGGAAATCTCCTAAAAGAAGATCACAAATGGATAAATGTCTCCATGATATTGTTTCTTTTGGAACAGCTCTTTCGATGTTTTTTCTGATTAGGATTTTCCACTGTTTATCCCCATCAGTTGATTTAATTATCCATTTGATAGCTAGGGCTATTCCATGTTTCTTAAGGTCTTTCAAGCCTAAACCACCGTAGTGTTTATCAATACAACACCAATTCTAGTTTACAACATGCTTCTTCTTCTTTCCTTTGCCATCAGACCAAAGGAAGAGTCTTATTTTTTTTGCATTTCTCTATCTGGTAACTACATAAAAGCCAGACCATGTAGTATAAGGTATATGAGGATAGGATTTTTTGGCAGACTTGGAATCTCCCAGCTAAAGAAATATAATGTTTGTTCCAGCTATCAAGTTTCTTTTCAATTTTAGTTTTGACCTAATTCCACATGTCTTTCAGACATGGGCTAATTGCAAAGGGGATACCTAAGTATCTTACTTGTGTGTTAGGTCCACCCCATTGGATCTTGAACTTTTTGAACTAGTCCGTGGGGGAGTGTTTCAAACTTAGCATGATAGATTTTGGCTTTGGAAACTTTAGTCCCCGAATCGTCACATAATATTTCTAGTTTTTTTATTAAGTGATTAAAGTTTTCTTCTTCCAAATTGACAAAGATTGCTGTATCATCAACAAAATGAATATTCAACACTCAGGCAATTTTAGGCCTCTTAACTTGGGGCTTACTGTGGTGTCTCTAAGTAGGTAAAAAAGAGCTTCTGTTGCAATTACAAACAAGGCCAGAGCAAGGGGGTATCGTTGCCTTATCAACCTACCAAGGGTAATCTCTTTTGTTAGTGCACCATTTATTTCTACTTGAGCGGTAGCATCTTGTAGCAAGGTGTTAACCGTTTTGCAGAACTCACTTGGAAATCCAAAGGCTTCCATGTCATCATGAGAAAGGGCCATTCCACTCTGTCATATGCTTTTTCAAAATCTAGTAGAAGCAATCCCACATCTTGGGAAGAGCTTTTAGCCCAGTCCATCCCTTTCTAGCTAGTTATTATATTTTCAAGTATATATCTACCTTTGATAAACCCAGTCTGTGTGTAGGTTATCACTTATGGGAGAAGATCTCTTGTTCTCAGAGCTAATAGTTTGGCTAGGATCTTAATATAAACATTTAACAGTGTTATTGGCCTCCAAATTTTTATTAAGGTCTTATCTCCATCTTTGGTGATAAGTTTTATAATACCTTTATTAATCTGGCTGCCCAGAGAGCCTTTGCTAATTGCCTCTTTGTATACTTGCCGTAGGTTCTCACTTATCCAATCTGAGTTTTGTTTATAGAATTTAGTGCGGAGCTCATCAGCCCCAGGAGATTTGTCAGGGTCAAAGGACAGAATAGTTTGAGAGATTTCCTCCTTTGAAATCTCTTTACTAAGCTGTTCTACAGCTGTTGCAGAGATCTTTTTGGGGATTATCTTTTTACAAAGATCCAAGGCATTAAGGGATTGGGGACCATTGCCTTCTGAATTGAAAAGATCCTCAAAGAAGAAGAAGAACTGATCCTGGATATCTCTTTGATCCTCAATCAATTTATACCCCCCAGACACATCCTATTTTGTCTTTGACATTCTTTTCTTTTAGGTAATTACTAATTAAAGAAGAATTTTGACCCCTTGTCACCATTGTTAATCCAATGTACTTTGGATCTTTTATTGAAGCCTTGAGTTTTCCTTGTTTTTAGAGATCTTAATTCGTTTTTACATTTGATTAAGTTTTCATTTACCACTTCTTTAGAGGGATCCGACTGAAGCTCATTTTCCAGATTGAAAAGATTTTCTTGGAAGGAGTTCTTTAACCATCTCCCATCTCTAAGGCTTTCTTCTTTCCAACAGTTTGAAAAAGTTTAGCTCAGGGTTGGGTGTTCTGGTTCCATTTTTCAATTGATGACAAGTCTTTTAACAACCATTTATTTAGTTCTCTAATTGTGAAGATTGCGTTGTTACAATCTTCATCTTTTAATAGGTTGGTGTTTAAGGTGATTTTTTTCTCTCTTTTACCTTCAACCTTCTTATTACAAGCCATCCTATTTCTGGCCCTAATAGGATGGTGATCAGATATGGTGCAAGGGTACACACTTACGTTGCTACCGTCCTCTAGATTGCCAAAGTATAGCAGGTCTCTGTTTGCATAAAATCTTTCCAATCTTGAATATGTCCTCTTGTTTCCTTTTAGGGCGTTACACCAAGTAAACCAAATGGAATTTTTGTCTTTTCTACAACCTCCTAACGGGTCATACAATCTGTGTTTACTTTTCATTTTTTCCCAAAACAATTTTTCATTTCCTTTCCAATCTACATTCTAACCACTATATTTGTCCTTTTTGTTTTCTATCATATTAAAGTCTCCACCTAGAATGTATGGAATGTTTTGTAAGTTACATAGCCATTTCCAGAGTTCTATCCTTTCTCTATAGTCATTGAAAGCGTAAATTGAACATATTCCAGTTTTTTTGTTGTCTTTTTCAATTACAATCCAAACAGCTCTATTGCAAGGATATTCCAGCTCAGACAGTTAGTTATCATCAACATCCATGCTTTGGGTTTCCTCTCTATCACTCCTAAAGGAGTAAAAGCATTTAGGTAATTCACCTTCTTTGCACTTAGGGTTCTCATGAATTTTGCATTTGTTTTTCCTTTTTGTATATGGTCTTCTCTCACCTATTCTTGATTGCCATTTCCTTTTCAGTTGTTTTTTTTAATCATCTCTGGGCCCACTAGTTGACACATCTCTCTCTTTGTTCTTCAGTTAGGGTTTTAAGATCAAAGGTTTTGTCGCTATAGTTGAGTTATGATCAACTTTAGCTTCAAATGAAATAGACGTGAACTCCCTTTCCGAGCCACGTTTTTATAAGGTTTCTTTGGGTCAGAATGCCCGACAGAGTTGGGGCTTCCTTTGACTGATACTAGTCCGAGATCAATCTTGGACTTTTCGATTGGAATGGGCACTAGCTCGAGATCATCCATTGTTTGTTGGTCTGGGCTAGTATCAGTCAGGGAAATCATTTTTTTGCAAGAGGCCTCAGATTTAGGATTGCACTTTATCTCTTTACCATCAAAGACTATGGGTTATGGATCTACCACAACTTCTAATGGAAGATGGTTTTTGTCTATAGTTAATCCACGAGCATCATCACCTTGCCCTGGGTTATCTCTAGAAAAGTCCATTGCATTAGCAACAAACAATCTTCCTATTCCTAATATGGGGGAGCAAACATTTTCTTCAGAATCTTGACAGTCGGAGTGAGCCTCTTTCAGTGGGCCTTTCTCTAGGTCACTACTATCTTTTGTTTGCTGACTGTTATTGGTAATTACTTGCTGACCGAACATAGTAGTGGGTGAGCATTTTAATTCATTATTACTTTCCCTTGTAGGATCTTTTTTGGTTTTGCTGTTTTGAGCAATCCTAAATCTAATTTTCTCCATAACCAACTCTTGAGCATTCTTTTGATGACCCATATTCTTTTTTTGGGGGTAAGTCAATTTGGTTTTGGGAATCATCGGGTTTGAGATGATTTTTGAATTGGATCTTTTGTCCCCAAGACTAGGGCCTTTTAAAATCATATTTTAAGACATCAAATTAGATATCTCTTCTATCTCGTTATTCCCAGATGAAGAGTCTGAGGATCCTTCTGCATTCCCTTTTTGGGTTTCTACTCCTTTACTTTGGTCTGTAAGCCCTTCTTGATACTAGGGAATTTTAGGGTTAGGGCATAATGACAAGCCACTTTCTTCATTTTCTAAATTGGATTTCTGTTGCCCTTCAACCCCACCTGCTTTTGAATTAGGGTTTGCTACTTGAGGAGGTTTTCTTTTCAATGCATCTTTAACTTTTATCAAAGGACAATTCCTTGTGATGTGGCCATCTTTCTTATAGAGATAATAGGCATTAAGTCCTCCCATTAACTTCAATTTACAGTAGATGCATTTTTCAAGAAGCTTAGTATTAGTTCTTTAGGGCTATCGACCCCTAGAGTGAGGGCAACTAATAACCTCGTGCCCATGTTTAATTAGGTAGATTTTGTTTCCTCAATCTTCATCACATTTCCCAAGTGTGAAACTAATTGTGGGAGAAAGTTCTAGATTTGGGGAGGCACATTTTTATCGTAACCCATCTGGGGTACGATAGTGCCTATATCTCTTCATTTATATGGTTTTGAGACCATGCAACCGCCCTATAGACAAACTTCCCAATGCTCCAAAAACCTTTCTACAAAACTATCTTCTGCATTTTATGGTCTCTAAAGAAGACCAAAACAATCCTTTTTGCAACAATCTACAGAAGGAGATTTGTATCCCTAGTTTTATTTGCCATACATTATATATCCATTCATCAAGAAATTTTCTAGCCGGAACTTTGTTAATATCTAGTGCAGCCAAAAAAATTGCCACATTTCCCAACCTAAACTCTTCTTTTTTAATTGCTAAAGCCATATCCAAATTTGGGGAGAGGATTAGTTTATTTGGGGGAGGAAGAGGGCACTTGTAATGAACTGGACTATTTTTTTTTTTTGTTTTTCGAATGCAATTACAATCAACACGCACCTGTTAAGGTTAGCTCTAAAACCAAAACGTTGCGTAAGCAACTCTAAGCAAGAATGTACACCAGGATCCCGATGTGGGCAAGGTGTGAGCATATGGTCAGAGGATCTAATGCAGATGCAAACTGAAAGGGAACTCTAACCAAGAATGCGTCTAAAACAGACGAGCATATGGTCAGAGGATCTAGATGCAAGATGAGCTGAAGTAACTCTAACCAAGGATGGCGCCGAGTGATGGCGAGCATATGGTCAAAGGGTCCCTACAACTACTAACTGAAAGTAAATAGGCGGCAAGCCAGCCTCTTCCACTTATTCAGCGGGAAGTACAATAAAGTAAGAGAAAGATAGAGAGGAGAATTGCTGATAGTACTACTAATCAGCTTACAATATGTTAGAATGCTTGCCAAAGCCTAGTAATTCAAATTCTTCAATGCTGCAATAATATATAAGACTTCCTCAATGCTTAACAAGCCTTTCTATACTCAAAACTCCTCACAAAATTGCATTTATATAGGACTGATATGACAGACCAGCAACTTAAATGAAGCAATCGGCAACTCTAGAACCCACCAAAATACTCACAACTCTCTCAATACTTGCCAAAATGACATGAGACTTGATGCAAACGAATGCTAGGACGATGACAATGAAATCTAGACTGAGAAATGACCAACAAAATGCAATATTATTTTTATGCACACTTTCCAAGACAGCCCAGAATGGTACTGCCAAAGAGGGGCGATTTTTAAATATAAAATTCTAGACACCTTAAAAAATCTGGAAACTCCCAAGAAGGGTCGCCCCAAGCTGGAAAACACAATGGAAAAATACCCAGAATGATAATATTTTATTTTTCAGAGATATGAACAATTCTTACAATCAGCTATGCTATTCAGCAACTCCAAAATATGTCTAAAATGCATGGAAATTTGACTAATATGCTAGGAATTCAAATGCAATGCTGAAAACAAACTCAATGCAATCTACCTCTCAACTAGTTGCCATCTTTCGAGCAAGAAGATGAGCCAAGCTAGGAGGTGTGCTTTCCTTGAAGCAATCTGTCACCATTTCGGCATCATAACTTTATTGAAAATATGAGATGTCCAAATGAAGAGAAGAAGCCAACATTTATAGACTTGAAGAGAATCTTCTAGAAGCTTCAAGAAGGGTGCCCTAATTTCAAATTTGAATTCAACTTAATTCCCTCCAAAGGTGGCGTCCATTTCTCAAGGCAATATTTCACTTTACAAAATTAAACTCTTCCCTCAAGTAGGCGTCCCACTTCTCCAACCCTTAATTTGGCCTTAAAAAATATAAGTTATCTCCTCATGAAGCATTTACCCATAAAGTCCCCTTTTTAAAACAACATGAAGTTACAATGCTAGGCCAAGGGGGTTATAATATTAAAATATAACATTATAACATAAAAATAACTTATCTCTCCAGAAAAGCATCCAAGGGCCAAAAATCCAATTACCAACTGAACTGGTTGAAGACGAGAGCCAACAGCACTAGATTTCATAAGGTCACTGCCAGAAATAGAATTTACTAAAAATAGTAAATTCATGAAGTTGCTCGGAACACCAAACAGACTATACCACTGCGAAGCTCTCTGAAAACCCAGAAAGAATCCGCAATCCAATTTTCAAACTCCAAACAACCACCTCCTCAAAAGTAGGAAACCCTAATTTCACCCTTCGAGCAGCCTACGGGTCTCCGGAATAGGTCAACGGTCAACTGAATCGATCACAATTGAGAAGGGGACATTACAGCACTTACCTGCTCCTCTGAGCGTGTGGCCTTCCTTGCCACCTCCATCCTCGTGACCTATGAATTTTGCAGATGATTGGGGGGGGGGAGAAGCTGTTTTGCCTACCACAATTTCCTTGAATAAGAGAGGTGAATTAGCATATTTCTTTTGATTTTCTATATTAAATTTATTATCCTTAATTGCTTTGTTTGGTGGGACATTCGGAATTAGGGAATCCCCGTCCATTGTTGGAGAGCATTAATTTAGAGGGCAAGGTTTCGACGCCAACGGGAGGAAAAAAAGACAACCACCAGACGTTGCAAACAATACACACGCATGCGAAATAAACCAAGCAAACGAAAAAAAGAGTGGAACATAAACCAAAGGAAAAAGAGAGCACAACTTGGGAGAGATTCAAACCCTAATGGCTAGAGGCCATTAATGAAGCTTGCAACAAAGATGCCACTCGTACTGCTCAGCGCTCCCACTTCCCAAATCTGCACATTGAAACATTCCTTTAGAATTACAATGCAGTATCATGCCCTTTGGGAGAAAACCCAAAAAAATTACAATGTAAAAATGCTCTAAATTCGTTGTTGGAAGGAAGCTCTCATGGTCTTGTTGTACCCCAAAATTAAAATTTTTCTTACACAGATATTTTGAAGAAATGAGTAAAAGTCTTGTTAAATCAGTCAAAAAGCTCAAAATTTGGGTGTGCATGTCTTGCATGAGGGGTTAAAACGCAAAATTTTCAAAATTTGACGATCTGGGTCTACTAAGAGCAGCTTAAACAACAAAACCCAGATCTCAGTTTTTCATCCCTAAATTTTAGGAAAACTGCTATTTTTAGAAATTTTCTAAAATTAGTAACGTTTTCTGGGTTTTTCTAGGTTTCTTTGTAAATGGATACTGGCAAAACTTTCTAAAAATAAAAGGTTTCTAAAAATAGAAAGTTGGTCCGTCAGGGTCCAAACTGATTTTGATTGGCTCAAAATACATCCACATCAGGCTGGTGCAGTCAGAATCTCAAAATAATCAGTTTTTCCCTATTGGGTCTATTCTGCTTTTTTAGAAGCTAAGTTACCGATTCGTTTTTGGATTCGGGTACGGGTACGAGAATCCGGTACGGGATTTGGCAAAAAAATTTTTTTGGGGTTGGGTACGGCTTGGGTACGACAATACAAAAAACATATAAAAATCAGAAATATATACATATTTGCAGTAGTAATTAAGTTTAGAATACACCACCATATTAATAGTCTAATAACATAGCAAAAATACATCACCACTTTCATAGTCACTAAGTCAAATATTAAAATATTAGTGATTACTCGATTGTCATGATATAAAATTATAAATTAAAGTTCAAACATAAAATGTCAAACGTTTACAATCAGCCATTATTGATCATTGATCAATCTGAATCATATGGGTCATCATTATCAAACAAACTAGCATTATTAGATGCTACATTTTGCGTAGAACCACAAATAGCATTCGTGGCACTCGCACAAGCACTGCCACTAGCAGTAGCAGTAGCACTGACACTACCACTCTCACGATCAGTAGCTGCACCAGGCTCATACTCATCATCAATATCAAGTGCAGCTAAGTGACTTATGGAAGCATCCAAGTCAAGCTGCTCTGGCTCAATATCCCACCTCCTTGTGTCTCCTTCTTTGTAGGAACTTTGCTTGTGTGTAAGGAGGCGCAAGTTTGAATGCACATTCACCAAGTCCTCTGCCTTTTTTGAATGCAGCCTATTGCGTTTTCTTGAGTGGATGAAGGAGTATGTGCTCCAATTCCTCTCTGAAGAAGATGAACTAGCAACCTATTAAGAGTCAAGACCAAATTAAATAGTTAAGAGTTACAAAATTTAACTAAACAAAATTATTAATTAATATAAAATTATAAATTAAAATTAAATTACAAAATATAAAACTTACTTGGGATAAGATTTTTATTGCAATTGGTTGGATGTGCATGTATTCTTGCCCATAGTTTGCGGACTCGGCCGACTCGCGGCGGACTCGGGAGTCCCTACCCTGGCCGAGTCCACTCGCCGCGGACTCGGGAGTGGAGTCCAGGCGAGTCCTGGGTCGGGACTCTCGAGTCCGACCTCAGGACTCGGCCGAGTCCTGAGGTCGGACTCGGGAGTCCCGACCCAGGACTCTCCTGCGCGGCTGAGTCCAAAAACGGGTTAAAACCCACGTTTTTTTAGCTTTTTTTTTCATTTTTTGACTGTCACTCTTGAAAACCAGGTCTGCAAATTGCTTTGGGATTGATAGAAGAAGGGAGAACGAACCAAAAAGGTCAAAATAGAGCAAGGTAAGTGATCTAACACTGCTTTTTGTTTGTTTTCTTCAATTTTTTTGCATTCAAAATTTAAAAAATCAAGAAAAATAAGGGGAAATGTTGCCAAATTTTTTTCTATTTTCCTTAATAGCCTAATTCTTATTGTTTCTACTTTCTAGCTTGGTTTTGCATTTTTTTCTTTTGCAAATGTTTGAAACTTTGAAATTTTGAATCACATTTATTTGCTGATTTTTTAGCAAACCCTAGCTGATTTTTTTTTTCATTTTGAACTTGAAACAACAATGTCGTCTTCAAATCCAAAGGGAGTAAAAAAAGACCCTGCATGGAAGTATGCAATTCCAGGAAATAAAAAAGGTGAATTGACATGTCATGAATGCAACAAATGGATGACAGGAGGAATAAACAGATTAAAATACCACCTTGCTAGAATCCCTGGGCAAAATGTGGAGGGATGCAAGAATACTACTCCTGAGATCATTAGAGAGATGAAGGCCCTTCTTGCTGAATATGAGCTTAAGAAAGAGGAAAGACAAAAAACAAAAGATGCCCTAACATCAGTGATGAGTGGATCTCAATCCCAATCTGCACCCTCTATGCCCCATGGTGTTGCAAGTCCAAGCTTCCGTGCTCCACATTCATCTTTTGGTGAGAGTCCTGATGGTTCCTTTTCTACTGCTAGTCAGGGTCCTTCATCAGGACCAAATTATTTTATTCCACGTAATGTTCCAGGAGCACAACCTTCACTTGAAGGTACGGGTTGGAATAAAGAAAAGCATCAAGAAGCTAGGATGGCTGCTGCAAACTTTTGGTACTACAATAATCTACCTTTCAATGTTGCAAACAGCCCATATTGGGAAGGTTTGGTGAACGCCCTTACAGTTGCAGGAAAGGGGTTTAAGACCCCATCATCTAAAGATTTGAGTGGGCCATTGCTAGAGGAAGCCGTAAAGAATACACGGCTTGTGGTTGATGAGCAAAAAAAATTTTGGCGAAGAAAAGGTTGCAGCATTTTATCTGATGGGTGGACAGATGGACGAAATAGAACTCTCCTTAACTTTTTAGTGGCCTCTAATGGTGGATTGGTGTTTCTAAAATCAATAGATGCCTCCCATGAAGTTAAAAATGCTGAGACTTTATGCAATCTATTAGATGGGGTGGTCCAGGAGGTTGGAGTTGATAATGTTGTCCAAATCATCACGGACAACGCAGCTGCATATGTAGCTGCAGGTAGACTACTTATGGAGAGGTATCCCACAATTGCATGGTCTCCATGTGCTGCACATTGCTTAGACCTATTGCTAGAGGACATTGGGAAGATTTCATGGGTCAAAAGTGTGGTTGAAGATGCAAAAAGTGTTACAAAATTTATCTACAACCATACTTGGGTGCTTTCTTTGATGAGGAAATTTACAAATGGCAAGGACCTTGTGCGACCTGGAGTGACACGATTTGCTAGCCACTTCCTCACATTGCAAAGCATTCTTGGTGCCATTAATCATCTCAAACAAATGTTCGTGTCTGATGCTTGGAAGGAGTCCTCATTTTCCAATAGACCTGAAGGGGAGAGGATTGTTGCCATAGTTTTTGATGAGACATTCATCAAAAATGGAGAGGAGTTGATGGGGGTAAGTAGCAATCACACAAAAATAAATTATACATGATAATCTATTTGCTGTTTTTTTTTTTTGAGGGGTTAATTTTGTTATGATTTAACATTTGTTTTCATTTTTTTAGGTGACAGAACCTTTGGTGAGGGTTCTTCGTATGGTGGATGGAGATGGCATGCCAATGGGGTTCATCTATGAGGCCATGGATAGGGCCAAAGAGGCCATATCACGTTACTATGGCGGAAACAAAAAGAAATATGAAATCATATGGCGCATCATTGATCGGAGATGGACACACCAACTCCACCAGCCGATCCATGCCTTTGCCTACTTCTTGAATCCGAAGTTCTACTTCTCGGACACATTTAAGGCGGATGAGGAGGTCATGGAAGGTCTTGTCATATGCATTGATAGGATGGTGCCTGATCCTGAGCTGAGAGATAAAGTGCTTGATGAGTTGGAGGTGAGATTTGTTACATCTTATTTATGAATTTGCAATGTTGAGCCTTGACTATCTATGAATTTTCTATATTTGATTTACTTTTTCTTTTATCTATTCAAGGTCTACAAAGGTGCAGAGGGGAGACTCTTTTCCTCCCAACAAGCAATTGAAAGGAGAGGAAAACAACAACCAGGTAAAAAATGAAATTAGAAACTTGATTCTTACATATAGATTGTTTACTTTATTCTTATTTCTTAATACTTATATTTTTTAAACATGTTTTTGTAGATCTATGGTGGGAGAACTATGGTGCTAGCACACCAAATCTTCAAAAGCTAGCCATACGTGTCTTGTCACAGCCATGCAGTGCTTCTGGGTGTGAACGGAATTGGAGTTTATTTGAGAACATTCACACAAAGAAGAGGAATAGGTTGACTCAGCAGCGCCTAAATGATTTAGTTTTTGTTCGATACAACCTTCGCCTTCGAACTAGAAAGGTGGAGGGTGTTTCACACGAGTCCATCGACTTGGATGACATTGATCCATATGGTGAATGGACTATTGATGAACAAAATGATGAGGCTGATGTCTTCCTTACTGATGAGGATCTTGCTGAATTAGAGAGAGCAGCAGCAGAAGAAGAAGCAGCAAGATTGGATGCCATGGAGGACGATGAAGACACATTCGAATATCATGTTTCCCCTTCTCGATCTCCTAGTCCTCGTTTGGATACTATAGCACGGGCACCTTCTAGTTCTAGGCCTCCAAAATTGAGTACCATTGGGAGGGGAAAAAGGAAGATGTAGATTACATGTGGTTGTTAATGTTTTCCTCTTTTTGACATGATTATATGTAAACATTTATAAATTTATGATGCTGTTCTACATTGAAACTATGAGTATTTGATGACTATGAATGATGAAATTTCAATTATTGAGTGTTTGATGATCATATGACATGTGTAATCTTTGAATTATAAGTGTTTGATAATCAAATTAGGCTCTTATGTTCTCTAAATGCATTAATTTGTTCTTGTTTTTTTGTAAAACTACGGTTTTTTTTTTTGCCGAGTCCTAACCGAGTCAGTCCCGAGTCCGTGCCGAGTCCCGAGTCCGAGTCATATTTTTGGGCTGCTGAGTCCGTGGCGAGTCCGAGTTTTCCAACTATGTTCTTGCCCATGGAAGTACCACCAACTATGACCATCTACCCTGTACTTGTCTTGAAGAGCATCAAGATTCTGAGCAACACTACCGGAGCATGCAAAAGCCATGAACTCAGCCCTCACTCGATCACGTTGGTCATGATCAGTGAAGAGTCTCCGAATTGCTGCCTTGTACCCTTGAGCCACTTCAACATCCCTATATGGAGCAACTCTTGATGTAACAGAAAGAAGCTCAGGACTATAATATTTGGGACTCAATGCAAAAGCAAGAAGATGCAATGGAGTGGTCATTTTGTTCCATCTATCAACCATGATTTCCTGTAGCTCTTTGAAGAACTTTTCATCAGGATCTTCCTCTTTTGCATTGATGATGGTTTTCATCTTCGCAATCATTGAGTCGATACCATCATATACTTCTCCCAAACAAGGTCTATCCATGTCTGTGTAACGGATCATGCTCAGTATAGGCTCAGTGAAACTGACCAGGTACTCAACACGATCCCACCAACAATCATCTAGGATCCTTTGCCTGATCCTATTTGCCCTTTCACTGCTAGATTGCTTCCATATGGCCCAATTAGGGCTGATTACCATGGCACAAAGTGCCTCACGAACCTTTATAAGTCGTCTCAACACAATTGTGTTGGAGGCAAAACGGGTCTCTGCAACCTGTTTGGAAATCAAAATTAAAATTAAAATGTAATTTAAATTTACAAAATCAAAATTTAAAATTAAAAGAAAACTAAAAATTTAAGAATATTGAGAATTAACTTACCTTCAACAATTCCAATTTTGAGAATTGTCTAAATATTCCTTGTGTCATATGGTGGTTGGTGACAAACATCTGGATGTCTTCGCGCTCGGCATAAACCTGTTTGATCCATAGAAGCATAAATCGGCAAAAAATCGGCAAAATCGCGATTTTGAAAAAATCTGGGAGGTTGCCGATTTTTTGCCTAAAAAAATCCCGATTTTTTCGGCAGTCAACGTAGGTCAAAAAATCGTTGAAAATCGGCAAAAAATTGGGCTTTTTCGACCAAAAAATCCGCAAAAAATCGTGAAAAAATCGCGTGTAAAAAAAAACCCTAAAAAAAGACGCGTTTTTGCTTTTATATATGACGTTTTCGCCTTTTTAAAGTGTGAGTTGAGAGTTTCTGATGTCGGCGAAAACATCTGAAGGCGGCTGAAGGTTTTCCAAGTTAGAATCTGCTCAAAAGAACCCATTTTTCGTTGACGCGAATTTCTGAACCAGATTTCTTTTGAACTAGGAAGTGTTGGAGATTTTTTTCATCTGTCCGCTCTATACATACAAACAGGAAATAAAATCCCTGCACCTCTTTCATCTCCATTTGCCAAATTGCATATTCCTCGGAATCGCAGGTGGAAAGCCGGACAATAGTTTTACTTTGATTTTTTTTTCATTTTTATTTTTTTCATTTTTTAAATTTAAAGAAAATCTTACTATACTATCCGCACAAGAACTAATCTTATTAATATACATTATTATAATATTATTATAATAATGTATAGTAACATATATCAATATATAATATTAATTATATTAATATAATAATAATATAATATTATAATTAATATATTAATAAACTAATATATATTAATATATTATATATTAATTATATTGTAAAAATTATTATAATATATATAATACAATAATATTATATATATTAATATAAATGATAACAATATAATATTATAATTAATATATTAATAGATTAATATATATCAACATATATAATATAATTATGTGTTAATATACTATATATTATATTATATTAATGCATTATATTATATTAATATAATTATAATATATTTAATATAATATATTATATTATATTATATTAATATAATATAATATAATTAATATAATATAATATAATATAATTAATATAATATATTATAATATAATTATAATATAATTAATATAATATATTATAATATAATTATAATATAATTAATATAATATATTATATTATATTATATTAATATAATTATGTGTTAATATACTATATATTATATTATATTATATATTTTTTAAAGCCGATTTTTTCCCGATTTTTTCTCGATTTTTTCAAAAAATCCTGAACTTTTGGTTTGCCGATTTTTTCCCCAAATGATTTTTGCTGCTATGGTTTGATCCACTCAATTTTGGATCCAATTTTTTGTAGCGTTAGATTGAGGGAGTGGACAGCACAAGGTGTCCAAAAAATGTGTGGATACTTCTCCTCAATCAATAACCCAGCAGCCCTACAATTTTTGGCATTGTCGGTTATAACTTGCACAACATTTTGATGGCCCACTTCTTCAATGGCTTGGCAAAGGATGTTAGCAATAAATGGACCATCTTTCACCTGTCCCTCACAATCCACTGCTCTCAAAAACATTGCCCCTTTAGGGGACACGGCAATAACATTGATCAATGGGCGATTTTTTGCATCTTTCCATCCATCAGAAACGATGGTCACCCCTGTTTCAATCCATGAATCCCTTATGGGCTTCAAAGAGTCTGCTACATGTTTCACCTCTTTCTCCAATAAGGTGCAACGCACCTTCTCAAAACTTGGGCCCTTATACCCCTTTGGAGCCTCATTAATAGATTTCACCATTTTTTGCCAATATGGTGAATGAACAACGTTGAATGCGAATCCATTGGCATAGACACATCTTGCTATGTCTTGATCAGCAATCTCTCTTGCCTCATTCTGAAATGAAACTTCCAACGGTCCCTTAGATCTTTTATTTGATGAGGGCACGGTTTGCTCTTGAGGGATGTTCATAAATGGATGGCTTTCTGTAGGTGGAATATAAGTAGGTGGTGTAGGGGGTTTCATGGATTGAGATCCTTTCCTCAAAGGATGGCTTTTTTTAAGACTAACAGCTTTTTGATCTGCTTTTTCTTGCTCAGCAATATATTTCAACACTATGTCATCTGCAAGGCCTTTGCCATCACCTTCTGGAGGTCCCGGACAAGGTTTGATGCCAATATCAGGGATCCTACACAAGTGGGCTTTCACTCGACTGTATGAGCTCGTGTATTGAATTTTGCAATGACCACAAATCCAAATAAATACTCCACCACCTAGACATTGTTGAACCATTTCTACATATTTCCAAAGGGGAGAGGTTGCATTTATTTTGAAACGAGATTGGCCTGAATTAGAAGCAGATGCCATTGTAATACCTAAGGGCCAAGGCACAACAGATTGAAATAATTTTGGTATTGAAATTTGAAACTAAAAATCTTAAAAGAATGAGAACAATCAACAAAAGTAAAACAATAAAAACAAAACAAAATAGTTCATTTGTTAAACTTAAAAAAAATGTAAGAAAAAAATCAAAAAACTTCAAAGAAACCTACCTCTTTTGAACAAATCTTGCTCTACAATCTTCTTGAATCTTGGCAAACACTTGCAAGTGCTTAGGAATAGCACAACAATCAACGAACACCAACGATCAGCGTTCAAGCATTCAGCTTGTGAGACAACCAACTCGATTCAAATTGTTAAATGAGAACCCATTTGGTCAAATGTCTATATGCGGACGTTTGGACGTGAAAAAACGTCGCGGATTCTGCTCGGATTCGTCGCACCGTATCCTGGAAGAATCCGCAGTGAAGCCACGAATCTAAAACATATCCACAGTGCCATTTTCGAATCCTAGCCGAATTTGGGGCGTACCGAATCCGAATCGCGAATCGAATCGTATCGTATCGTATTCAGAGGCTTATATTGACAAATCGGTAACTTAGTTTAGAAGCATACCAGGAGCTCTGAGGTCATTAATGGAGGTCATTTAGCTGCCAGGCGTCAGATTCAACACTCAGGCATTCAACAGAAGGTGAAATGATGAGCAAGCACGAAGAACGAAGACGAAGGTGAAAAATGATAAAAATTTCTAACACTTGTAAGTTTGGGCGCCCCTGGTGAAGAAGGGCGCCCATCTTTTTAGGGCATTAGATGACAAAATTAGGGTTTACACCTCGAATCAAAGTTGTTCATTTCTCTGCCAGCTCCACGACGAATCCAACGGTACAGTCATCAGATCATCCAGTCGCCCGGGATTCGAGGCTGAACAGAGAAGATCCAAACTGATGTCAGAATGAAAAGAATGAAGATTATCAAAATTTGACTAAGTCTGGTAAGTTTGGGCGCCCTTGGTGAAGAAGGGCGCCCAACTTTTTGAAGGGGCAAATCCAGTAATTAGGGTTTGAGAATATAATCAATCTTTTCAGTATTCTGCCGGCTTCAACACGCTTGTCTTCGTCAGATCATCCGACTGGTCGTCTTCTGGCAAATTCAGATCAAAGTCAAAGGTACAAAACGAAGGTTTCAAACTCTGAAGGAAGTCAAAGATAAAATTGACCAAGTCTGGAGGGTTTGGGCGCCCCTGGTGAAGAAGGGCGCCCAAGATTTCAAGGGGCTAAACAGATGAATTCATAAAAGTTGCTCTAATATGATCTCTTCGCAATCGATCCATCTTTCCAATGAGATATCCAGCAAGTCTATCGGAGGCCGCAGTCGCAAGATGCAAGAAGCTGAACAGGGGGTCTGGCAAGAGTTGAATTTCAAAGTTCAGAAGCAAACACAAAAAAGTGAAAAAATAAACTAAGTCTGGTGAAGATGGGCGCCCCCAGCCAAGATGGGCGCCCAAACTTTTGAGGCGTGAAAATCCACTTTTTGACAATCTCTCCCAGAAGACGCCTCCTGATTCTTCGTCAGCTTTGCAATGAGCACAATAAGCAAACAATCCAACGTCCGGAGCTCCAGATTCAACGAGATCATCTTAGAAGAAGAGTCAATGAAGAAATTTGAAGTCAGACAAAAATGGCTAACTCTGGACAAAATGGGCGCCCCTGGAAGGAAAAGGCACCTATGAATTCGGAGGTCGAGATCAAGTTTTTAGCCAAAAGCACCTCCAAAACATCCTCCTTAGAATTAGTCTGGCTCCGCGATGGATCTTTCAGCTCACTTGTCTGATCAATCAACAAACGGGAAATTAGAGGCAAAGTAGGAGGTCAAAGTGAAGAAAAGTTGAAAATATCAGAAAAATGGCTAACACTGCTTAAAGTGGGCGCCCCTGGTGAAGAAGGGCGCCCAAGTTCAATGAAGCTGAGATTTAGGGTTTTGGAAATAAAAGCAAAAGAAAGCAAAGTAAAAACAAAACCCTAAGTCTATTTAACATCTTTTTTTCATGAATTTTCATTATTTTTGCAGGTAGCAGTTAGAGGAGAAAGTTGGAGCAGCAAGTGTGAAGAATTTTCATGATTCAAGAATTCATATTTGCTAGTTTTTCATCAGATTTTTCAAATCAGCAAACATAAACCCTTGCTTTTTCAAGCTTTTTCATCTAGAAGATCAAACTTTCAAAGAGAAGCCCAAGGTTTTCAATTTTCAATCATTTGGGTCTTTTCACTTCAATCTTCTGAAGGAATTTTCAAAGAACTTCATCAAGTTGCAGCAGTTGCTTTCATTTTTGCATGTCAGTGAAATCCTCAGTGCATTTAGTTTTCAATCATCTGGGTCCTCTCAAATCAGTCTTCTGAAGAAAACCCATATCACAGCTTTTTTCAAGAAAGTTTCAAATCTAGGGTTGGCTTCTTTTTCGATCAAACCTCAGTATTTTACAAATCTAATCAACTGGGTTCGTTTCTAATCATATTCTGAACAAAACCCAGGTGCCAACTTTTTTCGGGGAAAATTGAAGAAATTAGGGTTTGTTGCTTTTTCAGGCAAAATTCAAAATTTTCAAAAACGGACGATCTGGGTTGTCTTGCAACAAAGTTTTGAGGAAAACCCATATCTTAGAATAATTTTCAAAAAAATTTGTCCGTTCAAGCAAGAAAATTAGCATTCTAAAAATAGAAAATGCTCAAAACTTGTTAGAACTAGGGTGAGTTTACAGTCGTTCTTCAAGTTTTCCGAAATGGAGTACACTCCCAATGTTTTCAAGACCGAATCAGCTCTCTATCATGACTACATCAAAACGGCTAAGACAGACTTGCATCATATCAAGCCGGTGTTTGATCTACACGCTTTGGAGAGCGCAGGCAACACCTCAATCAGGAACTTGGGACATTCTGGACTTCTTATAGCAGCGTCAATTCCTATATCAGTTCAGAGTCTTGAGTTTGTAATCGCTTGCATCAAGCATTACAACCCGGCTACTAGGGAGATCCAATCAGCTAATGGTAGATTAATTTGCAGTTTGAAGCCTGATATGACCGAGAAGTGTTTTTCCATTCCCCCATGGCCTGAAAGTGTCACTATCTCAAAGGGTGAATGTGAGAGGATATGGGAGATGCATAAGGAAAAATACAACAAGAAGATTGTACTGAAGTGAATGGAAGAAAAACATAAGACTCTGCCAAGTCACACGTCCATGATGTCAGCAAAGTTTGAGAAAGCGGCCAATGAGGTCGAAGATTTCCTGAGATCTGTTGCAGATGCTAAAGATATTCTAGAAAAGCGGTGTTTTGCTATTGAGGGCATAGATGCACCGAATTGGGACATAATTTCTAATTTTCTAGCGGATGTGATTGAGCTTTAAAACAACTTTCTTCTAGAAGCTTTCTTTCTATTCTTGGAATGATCCTTATCCATTCTTTGAGAAGAGAAAGAAGATAAAATGTAGTAGTTGGCGTTTCCCGCTTTTTCTGCTTTCTTAGGTGTTAGATCTTATCTTCTTTCTAGATTTAGTAATAAAGCTTGCTTGTTGAGCAAGCCCTAGATTGTGAAAGCAAGGAGATTTTAGGGTTCGCTACTGCTCTGCTTGTCTATAAATAAGAGCCTTTGCTCATTAGTTTCTTTAAGGGTTATTGTGATAGCAGATTGCGAGCCTGTATTGCAGCAAGTTGTTATTCGGTTTCAGTTCACTTTGTTTTAACCGTGCTAGTGATAACAAAACGCTGAGCCTATTGTGCGTTCTGTTTGTTATTCGAAGTATTGTTCAATTGTGTTGTGATAAGCAAATTGTTGAGCCTCTTTAGCCAACAAGGAGTTAGTGTGATTACTGTTTCTATTGTGTAAGAGCAAGATTGCAAGCCTCTTTAGCTGCAATTTCTTGTTCCAGGCATGTTAGAAGTGGGTTTTGTTGTAGAGATTTGATTAATAAGATCATGAGCCTCCTTTGCCTTGGTCCAAAATCTCAAATTTCCGTTATTTATGTTCTACTTGTATGATCTTTATTTCAACTTGCATTGAAGTGTGTAGATGTTTGTTGGGAGATAGTTTATTGAAGTATTTTTTCAGAAATCTACCTTGTTAATTTCTAGCTTCTCTTGCTTTGCATATTACTTGAGAGGTTAGGAACGTCTCTAGTTTAAGTTGGTCGTGGTTGAAGTTCTCAAAATCAGAAAATCTCAGCTGTGGCGTTTGTGTTTAATAAACCTTGTGCTCTAAGCTGATCAAAAAGATAGGCAACTTAGTTCTAGTTTACTTTCTTTCAAACACCATCAACAAGAGGGAGCTTCCCCTCCTAATTTGAAGAGCAGTTTATCTGTGCATAGCTGTCCGTTTCAAATACGCATACCAGAGGTGTGAATTTAAACGCCAACAGGTCTATAACTGTTTCTTTTTTGTTTTAGCTTTGCAACCTTTTGCTATATATATATATATATTTCTCAATACCATCAAGCAATCTTGGGGGAAGAACCAGGGTCATTTGGAATTGCATAGGCTACCCAATTTTGGTTGCATCATTTCCACATGGCATGCACTTGGAACCATGCCCTTTATATCATCAACCATATGGCTTTGTACACAAATCATGTCTCTAAGGGGTCCAAAAGTAGCAAGAGGTGCTTGAAAGTCTTCCCTTGTATCATTGTGTCCGTGTGGAGACCATTAATGGTATCCAAGGTTGTGGAAGGAGGTAGATAGTTTGGAGGTCACAAATGTGGCATGCAAGACAAACAAAATTCTATTAATTAGTGGAATGAATGATCTAGAGATTGCGTGAAGACCATCGACAACTAGAACTCAACCATCACATTCATGGCGAAGTGGACCTTGTCATCACCAGTTGTTGAAAATGTAAGAAAACTCACTCCCTTGGGATGGACAACTATTTTAAGGTGAGAAAAGTTTTTTGGGATAGTGGCAAGGGTCAAATCTAGTCATTAATGGCATTTGGAAAGTTTTGAAGTGATAGAGGTGAAAAGGGGGGAATGTAGAACTTTGATGCAGGATGGGAGGTTAGAATGAGAGATGTTGGGTTTCATTGTGGGACTGGAGATCAAGAATGGACGTGGTAATGGAAGTTCAAAAGTCCATTGAAAATTTGTAGGTGGATGAAGTGAGCAAATGAAGTGATTTAGAAGAAATGCAAAGAAATGATGTGGAATTGAAGGTCAGGATTGGATGTCTAGATGGAAGACTAGAAGTTTGGAAGTTAGATTGAACTTTGCACAAGAACAAACAATCAATAAAACCATTGAAACACTTTGCAGTAATTTGTTGCAAGATTGGTGGTCAAGATGAGAGGTTAAAATGGAAGTCTAGAAGTCCATCAAAACTTTGTAGAAGAAAGAATTGAGCAAAGGATGTGCTTCAGAGAAATGCAGGATCTAATTGCGAAGTTCAAGAACTGGACAAGAGTTTTCGATGTGGAAAGATGAAATGAAAGAAGTTTGGATGAATTTTGCAAGTTTGCAAAAGAGAGGTGAAGCAAAAAGTGGTGGAAGGTAGAAATGGATTGGAGGTCGAGAGATCAAGAGGTGAAGGGAAGACGAAAGAAGTCTCTTGGAAGTTTGCATGAGGGATTCAAATGGATGTGGGAAAAACTTGCGAAATCAGTGAACTAGAAGTAGTATTTGAGGACATATGTAGTTCTAGAAATGCAACAAAATTCCACAAAAAGTAAAATTGGAAGGAATGTGAGAAATTAATCAGCAAACTTAAGGTATGGATGTCTAGAGGTAGATGGAAAATGGAATAATAATGTTAGAAACTCGCAAGTCCATAAAAGGGAAACAAGGAAGGGATCAAGGGTTGCAAAAATCAAAAGTGGAGAAGGACTAGAGTTTTTTAGGAAAAGGGATCGGGAAGAAGTCTGGAGGAGTAAAGCGCATGAAACTTGATTGAAAGTTAGGAATAGTAGAATGTAGGGCTGTGCAAGAGGATGGGAGGCTAGGACATGGAAAGGAAGTGCAAGAAGTCTAGATGAACTTTGAAACTCCACTAAAGGAAAAAGGGAAAGGAGCAAGAGAGTGGGAGAATGCGAGGATGCAGAAGAGGATGGGAATTTGGGAGGTTGGGACAAAGAAGAAGTTTAGATGTTTGTCAAAAACTCTCAAATTGAAAGAAATGAAGGAAAATGAAGGGAAAAAGGGACCCGATAGACTTTGTTGATTTTTTGTGTGGGACTAGTGGCTAGGATGGGATGTTGGATGAGTAGAAGATTTTGGTACTCCACTAAAGCTCCACAACTCCAAAAAAAATGTAGAAGATTAGTGGAAATGACCCGAACTTAGAACTTTTAGTTTTCTTGCAACTTCTAGTAGCTGCCAGGAACATGGGAAATAATGAGGGACACTATTTAGGCAATTTTCATTGAGGAAAAACCCATTTTTAGTTTTGTCAAATTGGTTGTATATAATGTGCACAACAAGGCTAAATGCACAAGGGCCTAGACTTAAGCAATTTTGCATTTTCTAGGTTGAGTTCCAACAGATGGTAATTTTTTTGTAAGCTTTTTAAAATTTGTTTTCAAGCATCCTATGTTTTAAAAGAATGTTTTATTGTTATTTTTTGAATTGCTATTTCTAGGTTTATAATGTTTTTTAATTTTTCTATGTAAGGCTAGCCTATGCCTACTCTTTTTGTTGATTTTCCTAGTATTTATTCATTTTAAAACATGTAGGTATTATTATAATTTATGATGGTTGATAGTTTTGGTTTGCTAGGCCAAGGGATGGATAAGCCTATCAAATTTGACCACCATCACCTCTATGATGACATGTCATACTGATTTAGCAGCTTGTTGGATGGAGGGTTTATCTTTAGTGTTGTAGTCAATTGTGATAACTCTATGATAACTCTAGGCTATTTTGAGTAGTACAATTTATTAAATTTTACCCTTGGCAACAACTTGTGCATCTTGTTACAAAATAAGGATAGTCACAGTAAACATTAAACAATAGATTATGATTTATAACATCAATCCAATCAATTGGAGTTGAATCATGCGGGTAATGATATTACTATAGCCACAATTTGAAATAGACATAGAAATTGTTGGTATATAGCCAGATTTGGATTACGAAACAATGCAACAACAATGTTTCGAGGGCCCACTTTTGCAACGGTTGTCATGAGAATGGTAGCAATAAATGCACCATCCTTCACTTGCCCTTCAGAATCCACTACTCTAAAAACAATTGCCCCTTTAGGGGACACTGCAATAACATTGATCAGTGGATGATTTCTTGCATCTTTCCATCCATCGAAAACGATTGACACCCTTGTTTTGTTGCATGAATCCCATATGGGCTTCAATGACTCCTCTACAATCTTCACCTCTTTTTCCAATAAGTTTCTATGCACCTTCTCAAAACCTAGGCCCTTTTACTCTTTTGGGGCCTCATGAATTGCTTTCACCATTTGTTGCCAATATTGTGAGTGAACAACATTGAATGCCAATCCATTCACAAAGAGACAAACATGCCACACAAATAAAGGTTGTTCCCATGCTGAGTGTTTACAAATTACAAACAAACACTTAACATGGGGACAACCATGAAACCTATATGCATTTTTCTTTTTAAATCAGTACTCACTAATGTCACTAATAAAGAGCCCTTTCTATTTATGAAATTCAGTCTTTTTATCAAAACACATTCCAATGAAATCTATTTAATTTGCTCATAATACATATATATTTTTGATATTCCACTAATTTGATTCCAGTCCAAATTGGTGCTGGGTTTTTGAAATAAAAAATCCTTTCTATGAATGAAATCTTGACTTTCTATCAAAAGATTCAAAACACATTTTGATAACTCATCTTTTTAAAGCCGATATCCATAAATAAATCATGATATATGAAATTGCAAGGATCTGAGTTCTGATAATATCTCATAGTTCAACTTCACTTAATCGTGCCTTGAAGCTAGTCGTGTTTCCTTGAAGCCTGTTGCGAACCCTAATCACATTGTAGCAAACCCTAGTCGAGTCGCAAGTAAATGTATTTGCTTCGAAAAACATAATGAAACAATTTAAAAAAATTAAGGTTGGCTTTTTTCTCATTTTAAACACATCATGGCCAAGTTTTTCCATGAGTTTATTGAAAAAGGTGCGATTTTTGGCGAGTTTTAGGTTTGGAAAGTGCCACAAGTTTTTGTATTATGTAGTGCCGCATTTTTCGGTAACTCACCCAACTTGTAGATGCACGAGTATTCGTGAGTCTGGCTGGTACTCGTTGCTTTTCAACACTACAACCAACAATTGTGATTGCGGACAAACACATCCAATCACAAATACAAACTTTTGATTTGATTTAGAAAATATATTCCTCCTCATTTTTGTTTTGTGGAGGGTCTTTAGTAGCTATTTCAAAAAGACATTCTTCATCATATTCTGCGAGCAATGCTTTATGTATATTTATCGTGCCATTAAGGAGATCCTTGGCACGCTGAATGCAATTCATAATAATGTGTCCCTTTTTCTTGCAATAGTAGCACAAAATTCTATCCTTGATAAAATGATTTCCCTTTGATGTAGAAGAACTGGATTTGGAGGAATGGTTAAGCTTGTTTTTTCGAAACATTGCAGATTCCTCTATAGTTTAGTCAATTTCCTTAGCTTGTTCATCAATTGAAGTAGATATTATATCTTCTAGGGTAGCATCTTCTTTGTTCAATGTGAACACAATATTACCTGAGCTAGGAGGCATGCTATTTAACAAAATAGCTTTTGCATCATCATCATCTACTTTATCTTTTATCCCAGCTAGTTGATTCATTAGGGAACAAACCTTGCTGATATGTTGAACAATATTGTCACCTTCCTTCATTTTCAGCCCGAACAATTTTTGCTTGAAGCTGATCTTTGCACTTGATGCTTGTGATCCAAACAAAGCATTCAAATAGTCCAACACTTCCTTTGAGGTCTTTGATAAGTTAATATGGTGGAGGTATGCATCAGAAAGGCCAAGACCAATCAAAGCTATTGCTCTTCGATCCTTTGCAGTTCATTTGTGCTTCCATCAGCATTAGTTGGCCTTGTTGTTGCTCCACTCACCACATCACATAAATCCTTTTCAATAAGGATCAACTGTAACTTGATTTGCCATGTGCGGAACTCTGAACCTTCAAATTTGTCAATCAATATGCTATTTTTCTCCATATTGAAAATACTTGATCCCCTTTAATCAATACAATGTCGAAGGTGTCAGTTTCCACCGATAACGCACTTTGACTTGATTGGGAACACTATTATAAATTTTAACACTTTAATATTTTTTGTTATTATATCAACACTAAACTGATTTCTACAAAAGTGAAAAAAAACTAACCTCAAAGAAGAATGATATCAAAACTATGGACACTTGACGAAAGGGACGAATCTCACAAAAGGGAAATTTGCATCAAGACACTACCTTTTCAGCTAACATTCACCAATGAGACACCAGCTTTCCTAGCATGAATGATCAAACTGCCTTTCTCATTATTATAGATTCTAGTGCAGTGTACTCAATAATTCCTGCTACCACCGTGATATGCCCTTCCTCTTCTCGTTTCATCAATCTAGTAAGGAAAATATCCCCATGACACTGCTCACATTTATGTCCTTATGCACAGGACTCTCATGCTGATCCTCTTGAATGTAAACCAGAGCGAAGGCTATGTTGCATCCTTGATCCCAATTTAGAGACGTCTCCTCTGTATGGTGTGGCTAGGAAAAACTATGATATTTGACTCCTACAGGAAGATCTTTGTATGGTGTAATGTCCTTCTACCTAAGCAGCTGGGACAATAAGAAATGTTGCTTACCAATATGCTGCACAAAATAGATATGATTGATTCTTGTCTATGAGGTACAATATTATCAATATGATGGGCTGGATACAAAAAATGACCAAAGATGTGCAAAGTGAGATGAAATGGGCACAAGGTTGAGCTTGGAAATCTTGATGTCAGCAAAGTCAATATGAGTGACTTGAAAAGATATAACTAGTGGTTAAGTAACTGCAGATCTCCTCATATCTGCAATGTGGACACCAGTAGGACAGTGAATAACATTCACACTATGCTACAATGTATTGATCTGTAGAATAAAATCATCACCTCAGCCACATCTATGATAGACAATCTTTCTGCTCACAAGAAATCACAAGAATTGGGTCACTTCATAGAATGGGCATTGGCCATACGCAGGAGAAAAAATAGGGAGAGAAATTCAAACTATGAATCTAAATTTTTTAGTGGCCAAAGATCGAATCGCTCTGATACCATGAAAGGAATCAGAGGAATTTTACACAAATAATATTCTTTACTCCACTCCCCATTCATTCAATCATATTACATATTTCTAGGATTCTCATATCCTATTTGATAGGAAACTCCATAAACAACCTCCCTAAATATATTAAACAAACATTCGTACCACTATTATATCAACCTATTTAACAAAGAATAGCAAACCTAATAAATAATTATTATATGCATCCTATGATGCAGTATTCCTAACAGAAAGGCCATTTACAACATTATGTTGTCCATTTATGCTGCCAGTTCATTTCTTTGATTTGCTTGGAAATCATTAGGGGAAAAGCTGTTAGCTTGTTACCCTGAGTTTAAATGTTGATCAACTTGATCTGCTTGTATAACTTTTGAGGTTGGCGGACAAGGGCAGTTCATATTTATGTCATTTACAATATGTAGACATGGAGTAAAATTGATGCAGTTGATAAGGTTTTTGTTCTTTTGTAGCTGCATTAATTATTAACTCTGTTTGCTTTGCCTACCTGAAGGGTAAACAAGACTACTAGCTGGGATGCATTAATTCAAAATGATGTTATCTTTCCTAATATGTTTTTAAGATATAACCAGGAACATTTTCTGAAATATGATGCTTATAAGGAATTTTGCAGGATGATTGATGTATCAGTGCATAAACCCACAGGATCTTCTTAGGTTCAAGAGAGTTGTATAGATTATTTTAGTTTCTTTAGACGATATCACAATCATGTTTTGTATTTGGTCAGAGCTCCTATCATTTTATTTTGTTGTCATCAGTGTGGTGCCTGGGTTTGACTTTCTTTTCTGCAGTTCAAGCAGTGCTTCTAGTTCTAATCTTAGTCAATAAAGAAATTGTTGATGTAATTGCAGCTTCGGGCTTCATACTTCCTTATTTATATGTGATTATTCAATGTAAAGAGGCGCTTGACATGGCAAATTTGTAATTATCTTCTTGGCCGACCTTCTTTGTAAATTGTATTTATTAAATTGAAATTATATTTTTATGATGGCCAACCTTGCATGAAAAGGTGCGACCTCTCTCCTTCAAGTTGTATAAATACAAGATCATTCCACTCCATTTGTGCATCAATTAAGTTCGAGCATTTCCTCTCTTCCAAGTGCAAATTCTTCAAGGGCAGATCAACTAAGTGCAGATTGCGAATTATCAAGAGCAGATAGTGAATTTCTTAACGGCAGATCTGAGTTACAATGAAGTGCTGATTACTTGTTATCATTGCATCTTGTGAAGGTGCTGCATATCGGCCTTGAGATTGGCCTCATTGTAAAGAGACTTGTTGCCAATATTGATATATAATAGAGTGATATTTGTTGCTGGGTTTTTCCCCTCAAGAGGAGGGTTTTCCCAGAGTATTTGCTGTGTCTTTGTGTTGAACTTTTGAATTAATTTCTGTGCATTAAATTTGATCATAAAAACTAACAGAAATTAGTATATGCCTTCCTTGATATGGAATATGGATGTTTTATGATTTTTAATGCAAATTATGAATAAAATTACTGAAATATAAGATACATAAAGGGGATTCGATTGGTTTACTTTATTTGAATCTCCACTTGTTTTTTCATCATTGGGTAGCCACCTATCTTTCTTAGATGTAACAGAATGTTTAATCAAAATATAAACGGATATTTTTCAATTTATCACAAAATCAGAGAAGTTGATCTTCTTGAGTCATACAATCCTGTCAGTTTCTCTTTCAAAAATGGTTTTAGTATACATAATTTATATTATTCCTCGTGGATAATTATGTTGCTTGCCTGTTTAAGAGATAGATCCTTTACTTTTTGAATAGAATTGTTGTCAAGCTTATTCTTATTTCCGACTCTGCAGTATCATGATATATCCAATTCTGTTGCTGCTCTCTTTCATTGAATTGGTTGTTTCTTTTTTAAACTGGACAGCATGGTTCTTTGCTTAAATACCCATACATTTCTGTACATGATATTATAAGTATTTTCAGGAGAAGATGCATTACAAAATACCTGCAGTGATTTTGTATGCTCAAGCTTGTTTGAGGAGGTTACTCGTCGTTCTAATTTGATGACTCTTCAACTATATGAGAAAGATGGGGTAACTTCAGGGGGAGCAGCTGCAGCTTCATCAATATTATCACGCTATTACAGCAGTCAAGGAGAAAGTTCTTATAAATCTAGAAAGCCAATTGTAAGCTTCAGTTTTTATTGTTGTACTATTTGACGCGTTCATATGAAATAGTATAGTTACTGTTAAAGTGAATTTACAGAATGCTTTGGTTTGTACATATTCCAGCTTAATGATGGGAAATTTGAGCAGCTTGTGAGGAAGTTGTGCCAATGGAGAGATTCTGTGGTAAGTTATTCTTCAGAAATTGGGTTTTGAGGACTATATTGTTTGCAATTAGCACAATTGATGATGAGATATAGTCACATGGGCTGGTGCATTTTATCAAACAGTCACATGGGATATCTGATAGGGTACTTTATTAAGTGAATTTCATTCTACATAGTCACAAGGCTTTTTGTATATTCTTAAATGTTGTACTTATATCTATTTACAACTATTTTCTCTTCAGAACATTCTTCCTCCAGAAGATTCATTTTCTCTTTCTTCTCTTTGGACATTCCTTTTATCTAGAAGCATCTTTTTATATTGTCATACTCCACATGTAGCTGATAAAACAGTGTATGCCATATGCACGGTTCAGGCTAATCCTTTCTCATCTTTCTTGCTTGTAATTATGTTTATCTCAATGGGTGTCGGAACTTATCAATCACAGCCTTTAATATGATTCCTGTCAAGGGTTTCTATCTTTTACCCTTGCCAGATTCAATATGCTTAGAGCTCACCAGATTCGAAGAAAAACATTGAAATCTGGTAAATTAAATCCAAAACTTAAAAACTCATTCAAATTTGTCAAATAAAATTCATATTATTGAAATTAGTGAAATTTATTGCTTTCTGTTTGAATAAATGATGATTTTCCTTTGCTTTTCATGGATGTGATTTGCAGTCAATTGATAAGGGCAATTTGCAGGATAAACAGTGACATATTATCCCTTTAAATATAAGGGTGATCTGCAAGATAAACAATTGTAGAATTTAATGTGATAAAATCTGGAAGGGAGTTGAGAATGAATTCAACACAGAATTGCCCAAAAAATATGATGAACTTGGTACCAACTTGCAAGCTGACTTTACGATATCATTTTGTGTCCACTTTTCCAAATAGTCCAATTGTGTGTAGAATCAAAGTATTTTTCTCATGCCATATTTATCTGTTTGTTAGTATTTAGCAAGGTTGACAGCTGCTTTAGCAACATATTTTAAAAAAATATTTTTTTGAAAGTAGTAACTGTTAGATGGTTTTTTAAACATTTGTTTCTTTCCACTTGAATGCAGTAAATTATTTACTTGTCTAGCTATTTTTATATAGTGAATTATTAATATTAGAAATGCAAATATTTTGTTGTTACTTTTCCTAAATTTTCAAGATATTTGGTGGCATGTACTTATTTATCTAGTACACTATCTAGTACACTATTTACCTGTTTTGACATTCTTGAGAATTTATTTATTGTTACGGGGTTCTATAGGAATCCTGACCAGAACTGAACCAGTTTGGAACCAGGCCTGATTCTGGTTTGAGTCTGGCTTGGGTTCAGCCAGGGTTCTGTCCTGGCCTCTAGATTTCTCCCAAGGCAGGACCCTGGGTGCATAGTTGGGAAACTCAGACTCAACAGCCCAAAATTTTGACTTGGACTTGGGAATTAACAAAAAATCACTAAAAAGAAAATAATATACAAAAATTAATGCATTTGCAGAACTAATAAGTCTATTTTGATTATAACTTTGTCATAATTCAAAGATGTTTACATATGCCATATGACCTTTATATACTCAAAACTTTGAAATTTCAAAGTGAAACAATACATTGTATTACGATAAAATTATAAATAATAACTGTATAACTGATGATATATGTCAAAAAGAGCCAAATAAAGAGGAAGGAGTTTTGAGGTTGTTTGAGGAGACTCTCCATTGTCGACCTGCTGCAAACTTCTTCCATGCTAGAATTGACTTATTAATACTCTTTGTCATTATTGGTTATATTCCATCAATTTTCTCCTATTCCTTGGTTGTTTATAGTATTTTTTTTGGTTGTGCTTTGTTTTTGTTGTTAATGGTTTGTTTTCTTTTAAACGGATTTAAATTTGAAATCCTATTGTTTTCACCTTTTAAGTTGGCGATTTGGTGGGTGGGTTGAGGTTGGGTTCATTGTACGCCCCTTAGGAGTTGGTCGTAATCGTGGATAGAGGCAATTAGTGCTTATTGGTGAGAACTTATGGAAAGTTGAAACACATAATTTGGAGGGCAGGTTGGAAGAAGAGAAAGTAGAGAAGAAGTCTTACAGGGATGCTTTAAGTCAAGAGGATGCAAAGACACCATCGGAGGATGCCAAGTTTGAAGTTGGAGTCGAAGTCAACAATGGAGATGCCAACAAGAGAGGAATAGAAGAAAGTGTAGAAGGATGGGAAGAAGGTATGGATCTTCGTTTGATTGGGGTACTCCGAGTTAATCCTAGTGAGGAAATGATCAAAGCTGTTAAGAATGAAGAAATTATGCTTAAAAATACAACTATCTTTTTAGCCCGCATGGATATTGAAAATGTTCCATAAAGTTTTTTGGTAATTGGTTGTTGAATGTGTTAGTTTTTAGATCAGAAAAGTAATAAGCAGAAAATGCAACGCATAGACAATGAACACGATAATTTTACCCTGGGAAAACCCTCCTACTCGAGGGAGAAAAACCCAACAAATAATCTCTTATATATCAGATAAAGAAGTGCAGAAATTTTGCATACAAAATCAGGCCCTAAGCATGGCCGAGTCTCATACAAAAAAATATATCATTACTCCTTGCATCGAATCTTGAATGCACTAAGTCTTGAATGATAACACTTCTCCAAAGAATTAAATCTGTTGCTGCTAGGAGGTGCGAACTGCTGCTTGTAGATGTGAATTGAATGAATTGAACTTGATAATTAAAATGAGAGGTCTTCACCTCCTTTATATACAAAGTTGGGCAACCTCTTCTCTAGGTCGCCCCCCTAGAAGATATAAAATATTATGCAAAACTGAAAGGCCAACCTGCCTTGAAGAAGAATAAATTAAGGAGAAAAATATCTCCTGCAGCTACAACACTAACAGAATGTGGGGGCGAAAATTGGGAATTTACATCTCTTTTTGTCGCATGATACAAAATGGTCCTTTTATCATTTTTATGAAGAATCATAACATGAAAAAAAGGGATCTAGATAAGGAATTTTGGAATATAGGTAAAACCATAGTTGTAAAACTTAGAGTCAGCAATTACTCGGCAAACCCAATTTTTTTAAGAATTTGGGGGAAAACTTGGCAATTTTATCAAACATTTTAAAATACATAAATTTTTAAAATATTCTTAAAAAATAAATATTACTAAATTTTATAACATATTATTGATTTCTACCATATAAATCAAAATTAGAGTTTAATACATATCATAGACCCTAATGGGGTTGAGGGGAAACACCCCTCATGAGGGTTTGGGGGCAACGCCCTCAACGAGGTTGAGGGGCAGTGCCCCTCATGGGGATTTGGGGGCAATGCTTCCAACGGGGTTGAGGGGCAGCCCAAATTAAGGCTATTGAAACCACACAAACCTTCATGGTGCATGCCATTTTCACAATTTATCACTTTTTTGTTTATAAAATGTTTTAAAAATCATATAAAATTAAATTACACAAATAAAATTAATTTTTAAAACATGAAAAAAATAAATCTAAAAATAGACATAATCACTCTTAATTTTATATATATTACCCATTTTAAAAATTTGTTCAATATTTTCAAATAACCTAACAAAATTTTGAAAGTTATAATTTAAATTACATTATACTAATATTAATTAAAAAATACATGATAAAAATATATTAAAAAAAAGTTATTATTTTAAAGGTTATATTTTAATTTCTTGTCACCTACCCTAAATAGCCTGTCGCCTGTCCTAAATCCCTTGTTACTTATGGGTTTGTCATGGTAAAATTGCGTCCCATGTCCTAGCCATGTTTTGTTGTTGTAAATCACATCGAAAATGACTCAGAATGGTGTCAAACATTTTAATGTTTATATTTTTTCCTTTTTTAACTAAGGTTTGACAGGTTTTCTAGAAAAAATCACAAGTTTTCACACATTTTTCGGAAAAAAATCGCAACGAGTCTGCAGAAAAACCGGTGCCGAGTATTCTTGCGAGTTACTCGCTACCAGTTTTTGTTGGCAAATTGTTGTCAT
>VDFB02256581.1:39486-55683 GCA_007258455.2 Sequoia sempervirens | reverse complement strand
GTGAATCATTGAATCAAGAATGTCGAGTGGCGGAAAACAAGGCTTGTATCCATTGTGGAAGTATGTTGATCGTGTTCCGAGGCCGAAGAGTTGAGGAGGAATAGCCACAATCTCGTGTAACTTATGTCCAATGTCATGGCAAGGTCCTTACACGAGGGTGAGGACTCATTTCCTTCACATACCTGGAAAAGGTGTTGATCCTTGTACAAATGAGGTGGAACGATATGACGCTGTGAGGGATCAAGAAAGGGCTGATGGTAAAGTTTCTAATATGAGCTCTCACGCTTCAACAACAGGGGCAACTACTGCAAATCAAAATCAGAATAGAGAGGTAGAGGTGGATGTGTCTTCAAGAGATGTAGGAGAAGAAAGTTCTCACAAGAGACCACACATTGGTAGCTCAAACCCCATTGGCAGATTATTTGATGTGCAAGGTTGAGAAGCGGTTGATGCAGCGATTGCACACTTCTTTTATGCCAATGGAATACCGTTTAATGTTGCTCGCTCACCTTTCTATAATGAGATGGTCCAAGCAATCAGCAATGCACCAGCTGGGTATAAACCACCTATGTATGAAAAGCTTCGCACTACTGTAATTGATAAAGAAAAAATTCGATTAGAGCAACAAATTGCACCATTGAAAAGAGTGTGGGCTTTAGAAGGACGCAGCATTGTGATGGATGGGTGGACAGATACTAGAAAACGTCCACTACTTAATATCATGGTAACATGCAACAAAGGGCCTTATTTTTTGAAGGCATTAGATTATTCAGCGCAAGAAAAAAATGCAGAGTTTATTTTTAACCACCTATGTGATGGCATTGAGGAGGTAGGGGCATCACATGAAGTCCAAATCGTTACAGATACTGCCCCAGTTTGTAAACCAACAGGCATGTTGGTGCAAAAGAAATACAAGCATATATTTTGGACACCATGTTGTGTGCATTCGTTGAATAATGCACTCAAAGATATTGGCAAGTTTGAGTGGATTTCAGCTCTCATAGAAAAGGGCAGAAAAAATTCAAATGTTCATATGTAACCATCACCAAACATAAGCTATTTATCGAAAATTTGCCAAGGTGGAGCTTCTCAAACCAGCCGATACAAGGTTTGCTTCTTATTTTATTCTTCTTCACCGTCTTTGTGAAGTGAAAGGTGCTTTGTGTTCCACGGTAGTTAGTGATGCATGGGCAGCTTGGAGGCAATCTACATCAAATGATGCAGTTGAGGTGAGAGGCATGGTCCTTGATGACCGTTTTTGGGGTGATGTTAAATTTGTTGTGGACTTTATTCAGCCCATATGTGAGGTGATCAAATTTGTAGATTAAGACAAGACATGTTTGGGGGAATTTTATGAAGAAATAGATTCCATGTGTGAAAGAATTAAGAAAATAACAGATGCAAAAGATCCTTCGTTATATCCTTTGATAGAAGAAAAGTTACATGGAAGATGGAACAAACTTAACACACCTCTTCATTTTGCTTCCTATGCCTTAAATCCTAAATGGCATAATATACAAGAGACCAATAAGAAGGCTCCATATGAGGATAGAGAGGTAATGAAGGGATTTTGGGCTGCAATAAAAAAGATATATGGCCAACGTGAGGAAGCATCAGTTATGAGGAGTCAATGGAATAAGTTTCCACGTGGGCATGGTGATTTTTCTTCCATGGAAGCTTTATATGATATGCGAGCAAAGAAAGACCCTATAGAGTGGTGGTGGAACCATGGAGGTGAAACACCTGATTGCAATCATTTGCAATAAGATTACTCTCACAAGTAGCTAGCTCTTCATCTTGTGAGAGAAATTCGAGTACTAATGGTTTTATTCATTCACTAAAGAGGGACCGATTAGGGTCAAAGAAACCAAAGAATTTGGTGTACATTCATAGCTCACTTCGTCTTCTCTCTTGTGTACATCTTGCATACAAGGAGGTTCCTTCAGCAAAATGGGACCAAGTTTCACCTGATGGAGATGTTGCAGCCATAATCGATAAAGTGGTTGAACCAGATGGCCTTATTGATTTACCCCCAGTTCTACTACCAACAGAGGAACCTGAGTTAGAGAGTGATGAATATTTGGAGAGCATCATAGTTGAGGATCTTGACATGGATGATGTGGTGTAGATGATATCAGATAGATTTCTGATTTTTGTTTTTCGTTTGCATATCAGCCAATCAAACTATCAATATTTCTGAATTTCAATATGTAATCGAATATGTAATGTCAAATGTGAACTATGATTATGAAATTTGAAGTATGAACTCTTTGACACAATGTGATAATGACATTTGGATTTAAATTTTGTGTATTTAAAGTTCAATGTCATCATACTTTCAGATTTTCTATAAATTATTATTTTTTTATTTTTTATTTATATTATAAAAAAATGGCGTCTCCAAGTGCCCCCGTCTCCTATTTTCAAAAAATGTCATACCAGTACCAATACCAGTCTCTTGGCAACTATGCTATTTTTAGCTTTTGTGCAAAACTTGTCCGAGCATAGTCGAGTTTACAGTTAAACTTCAAGTTTTCCAACATGGAGTACTCTCCCCTTCAATTCAAAACCGAGTCAATGTTGTATCACAATTTCATCAGAACTTTTGAAACCGATTTGCATCATATAGAACCAAGGTTCGATTTGCATGCTTTGGAAGACGCAGGCAGTGTTGTAGTTAAACATCTTGGTCATTCTGGATTGCTCAAAGCAGCTTCAAATCCCGTTTCAGTGCAAAGTCTAGAGTTTGTAATTGCTTGTATCAAGCATTACAACCTAGCAACATGAGAAATTCAAGCAGCAGATGGAAGAGTTGTTTGCACCCTCAAGCCGAACATTGTTGAAAAGTGTTTTTCAAATACCACCTTGGTTAGAAAATTTGGTTATCTCCATTGAAGAATGTGAAAAGGTGAGGCACATGCACAAGGACAAATATCGCAAGAAAGTTGCACAAAAATGGTGGAAGGAAACGCACAACACTTTGCTGGAAAGATGAGTTAAATTGTCGTGATATCAGCAAGATTCGATAAAGCGGCTGATGAGGTCAAAGATTTTCTAAGATCAATTGCAGAAGGCGAGAAAATCCTGGGAAAGAGGAATTTTGCTATAGATAGTATTGATGCTACTGATAGAGAGGCAGTTACTAGCTTTTTGGCGGATGTTGTTGAGATTTAAAGCAGCAGTGAACTTGAAGCTTTCTCTAAGCTTTCTTTCTATTCTTGTCTCATCCTTATCCATTCTTTGTGAAAGAGAAAATATCAAGCTGTAATAGTTGGCACTTTCCCTGTTTTTTTGCTTTCATAGGTTATTAGATGCTTATCTTGTTTTAGTTTTAGAAATAAAGCTTGCATGTTGACAAGTCTTGGTTGTAAAAGCAAGGAGATTTTAGGGTTCCCTACTCCTCTGCTTCTGTATAAATAAGGACAGCCTTGCCCATTTTTCTTTAACAGTTATTGTGATAGCAAATTGTTGAGCCTATTTTGTCTGCAAGTTGTTCAGTTTCAGTTCACTTTGTGTAAGAGCAAGCTTGCATGCATGCCTATTAGCTGCAAGTTATTGTTCAATTCATGTGTTTTGTTACAATGTATTACGGTTGATCGCTAAGTTGTAAGCCTGTTATTGCTACAATCCTACTGTCCCAGAAGTGTAATCTCTATTACTTGAAATTTGAGAAAATAAAATCTTATGCTTGCTTTGTTGCTTTGATCTACTGTCTCAGATTTCTATTTTATGTGTTTTGCTTATATAATCTTTATTTCAGCTTGCATTGAAAGTACAGTAGATGTGCGTTGGAAGAAAGTTTGTTTAAGTATTTGTGTCAAAGAATCATTCCTTGTTCATTTCTAACTCTCAAGCTCTGAGTTTACTTGAGTAGTTAGAAATGTCACTAGAGTAGGCTTAGTTGTAGTTGAAATTCAAAAGAGAAAATCTCAGCTATGGTGCTAGAGTTTTATAACCTTGTGCTCTTAGTTGAACAAAAAGATTGGAAAACTAGTTTTAGTTTACTTTCTTTAAGCTACATCAACAAAGAGCAAGCTTCCCCTCCTAATTTGAAGAGCAGTTAATCTGTGCATAGTTGTCTGTTTCTAATTCGCATACCAAAGGTGCGAATTGAAACGCCAACAAAACTCTTTCAAGCCTGATCAATTATTGAGGGGCACCTATATCCAATAAGATGGTGCTAATCATAACTCATATTCAATGGACATATATTTTTAATTAAAACTCTTTCAGGCCTGATCAATTATTGAGGGGCACCAATTGAATTGAGGTCTTGTGTTCAATCCCTAGGGGATTATTCTTGAGGCAACACTTCAAGGTAAGGTGGGCTTATCTTGAAAATTGCTTACGAAACCAGACTAGGGCCTGGATTAATGTTCATAGCAACCAAGCAAAATATAGAAATTTATTTTATTTCAAAATAGAAAATTATTTTAATTCAAGTTTGGCAATAAATTAATTGTAGATATCATTCATTCTCCTAGCTGGAGGTAAGGGAGTTTTCAGAAGTTCTCGTGGAGAAACTCTCCTCCATTAAAAAAAGATAACAGCAAGGACACTAAATACTAAAAATCGAGCAAAAAGCAAGGATACTATTGTGAGTCTTACAAATCATTATGTCAAAAGGGTGGAAAACACTAGTAGTGATGGAGATTCACAGATTCTTGTAAATGTCATTCATGGTCGGAAAAGTCAAAACTTGAAGATCGAAATTCAGTGACAAAGCATGGTGGCTATAGAGTATGTTGTAATAAACAGAAATGAAATACATAAAGAGGGAATGAAATCAGATTGTAGACCTGGCTAAAAATAAGGGTGTCAATCTTGAAAATACCTTGGAGGTTTAAAAATGGACTCCACTGCCCCACTTCCCAAATCAATTTCAAAGGTGTTATACCCAAACCAATCTTCATTAAGGCATTTTGCTTAAAATGGACTAAATCTTGTAAAAGTGTTGTCAAAACTCAGTTTTTGGGCAAATCAAGTATGGGCTTTTTAGTCAGTTTGATGTCAGCAAGATACTGGTAAAATTTAAAAAAATTGAAAATTAGGGTTTTCGGGCCCCTATTTTTGGGTAAAACCCTAAAAATAGAAACTTGTCAGAATTGGCTGAAATATATTTTGATTGGCTTATTTCACATCATGATCACAGTGGTGAAGTCAGATTGAACAAAAAGTCAGTTTAAGTCTGGTGGGTAGTTTTCACTTTTTTAGGAGAAAAGTTAGGACCTCTGAGGTCGTCAATGGCAGTTGGCCAGTAGTAGGTGTTGAAATCTAAGACTGAAACTCAACGCAGAAGATTCTGCAAGGCGAGATGCTGAAAATGATGCTTCCCGACGGAGGGGATTTTCAAATAGCAAAAATTGCAGAAAATATTCTAAGTCTGGAAACACTTCATTTTGCTACATGGGAGATGCTTGCGCAATCAAAGTGAAAGTCAACTTTGCAGTGTCCATACATGTAAAAATGGTGAAATACAATCACGCACACGCGTCAGCGGTAGTGATGCTTATTTCAATACATGAGGCGGGAAAATGGTGAGAATCATCCAAAAACTACCAAGTCTGGTGACATTTGCGTGCAGCCCTTCATTTTGAAGGCCCAAAAGCAATTATCAATGGTTGTACAGCTTTCCAGCAAGCCATTAAGTGAATCCATCAGATTTGTGGAACTCCGACAATTTAAGGCGGAAACAAAAGTTACGAAAGATTTACATGTTGATAGTCAAATTTCAGTTTATGCACCCCTGTAGCTCAGGGGGAATTAGACCTGTCAGATGATGGAATTTGCAAAAGGACCTAGCTCCGCGATGAATCCATTCACAAGTCCGTAAGACAGTGACCGTGGCAATTGTTCCAGCAGACACGTAAAACAGAGGGAAAATAAAAGTGAAAATATCAAAATGTACCTCTACAGGCCAGCCTCGCCTTTTGCCTACCTAGAGGTTTAAGCTGTCGTCTTCAAGAGGTCTGTGCAAAATCCTCCTAGCTATTCAACGAATCCAACCGTCAGCCCTTGACATCCGTCAAAAGATGAAGAATCAAAGCAAAAAGTTGAAGGATAAAAAACAAGCAAAAATTGGCTAAGTATGAAAATATGCACCTTCCTTGAAAAAGGCGCCATTCTACTGGAGGTCTTAGAAGAAGTTTTCTCGCTTCGTCACTTCCACGATCTCTTCCAAGTTGTTCCATCTTCGCGATGAGATCATCAACGCACGCATCAGAGCAATCCAGCTCCCGGCAATGAAGGCTAAAGTGAAGCATTGGAAGTTACAAATTGTAAAATCAAAGAGTGCAGTTCTGCAGGCCAGGCTGGACAACATTCTTTCATTTTGCTACATGGGAGATGCTTGCAGCAATCAAATGTGAAAGTCAACTTTGCAGTGTCCATACATTAAAAATGGTGAAATACAATGACACGCAGCGCGTCAGCGGTAGTGATGCTTCAAACCCAATCAACGGCAAGGCAGTGATCATGAGGCGGGAAAATGGTGAGAATCATCCAAAAACTACCAAGTCTGGTGACATTTGCGCAGGTCAGGGGCGCCCTTCATTTTGAAGGCCCAAAAGCAGTTATCAATGGTTGCAAATACATTCATTCTCTCCAAAATTCAGACAGCTTTCCAGCAAGCCATTAAGTGAATCCATCAGATTTGCGGAACTCCGACAATTTAAGGCGGAAACAAAAGTTACGAAAGATTTACATGTCAGAGATGATAGTCAAATTTCAGTTTATGCACCCCTGTAGCTCAGGGGCACCCTTGAATTAGACCTGTCAGATGATGGAATTTGCAAAATCCGTCTTCGGGGGATCTTTTCAAATTCAACCTAGCTCCGCGATGAATCCATTCACAAGTCCGTAAGACATGTTGAGTGACCGTGGCAATTGTTCCAGCAGACACGTAAAACAGAGGGAAAATAAAAGTGAAAATATCAAAATGTACCTCTACAGGCCAGGGGCGCCTCGCCTTTTGCCTACCTAGTTGAGGTTTACAGCAGCTGTCGTCTTCAAGAGGTCTGTGCAAAATCCTCCTAGCTATTCAGCGAATCCAACCGTCAGCCCTTGACATCCGTCAAACGCCCATAGATGAAGAATCAAAGCAAAAAGTTGAAGGATAAAAAACAAGCAAAAATTGGCTAAGTATGAAAATATGCACCTTCCTTGAAAAAGGCGCCATTCTACTGGAGGTCTTAGAAGAAGTTTTCTCGCTTCGTCACTTCCACGAACATCTCTTCCAAGTTGTTCCATCTTCGCGATGAGATCATCACGCACGCATCAGAGCAATCCAGCTCCCGGCAATGAAGGCTAAAGTGAAGCATTCGGTTGGAAGTTACAAATTGTAAAATCATTTCCAAGAGTGCAGTTGCGCCCCTGCAGGCCAGGGGCGCCCTTGCATTTGAGGGTTTTAAACCAACTTTCAACACTACACATACAATCATTCTTTGCAGAATTCTTCCATCTACGCAATACATCCAGCATCCAGTCGACAAGAGTCATCATTCACCGGCAGCGGCAGATTGAAGCACAGAGAGGCAAATCAGCAAAATGGCTTAGTCTGGTGTCATATGCACCCTTATGGAGAAAGGCACCCTTGTTTTTCAGGCATCAAACTCAGCTTTTAGCTCTTGTAGCTCCCAGCAACGTGTCATCAGACTTGTTCCAGCTACGCAATGGATGTGTTAGCTCAGCTCCAAGATCAACCGAGCATCCGGAAATCAGGATTCAACAGAGGCTATGGTGACATTTTAAAATAGCTAAAAAGTAGGAGCTTAGCTAAAAATCTCAAGTTTTGAAGGAAGGCCCCTGGAAAGTCAAAGTTTGACATTTTGGAATTAGAATGCATATTCTAGCTGCCCCAAAAAGGTGGAACTCAGTTAATTGAATAAAATAATATTTAAATCTTCAGTTTCAAACGTTAGTTTTGCTTGCAAAGGCATATTTCTTCAATATTTCAAAGGGGCGCCTATTTTAAGACTCAGTGTCAGTTTCTATTAACAAAGTGCGGTCCAATCAGAATCCTAAATATAGGGTTTTTGCTTGCATGAGATGCCTAAAACCTCAAATTCTTTAAATATGCATTTAAGCGTCAATTATTCTCATAGTAGGTTGAGTGCAAACAAGTATTCTCTCGTGAAAGCTTGAAGGCGCATTTCTTTGCAGATACAGGTCCAGATTATTAGCAAACTTCATTCAAGGATAGTCAGAGGTAGAATATAACTTCTATTTTCTCTCCTATTTCTTCTATCCTTGTCTCAGGTTCTCTCTCGTATGTCCAAGTATACAACGATTTTTCACAATTCTGATCATCTGGGTGTGTTGTGCACGGTTTTCTATTTTAGCTTTCCGAAGAAAGTTGTCAGAACCTAGCCGTATTTACAATCAACAGGCAACTTTTCAAAATGCAATTCACACAGAATGACACAGATTTGCATCAGGTGGATCCAAAGGTTGACTTGAATGTGTCAAAAATGAACCAGATTAAACTTCAAAACATCGAAGAATCTGGGTTGCTAGAGGCGGCTTCACTTCCCATCTCAGCACAATGCATAGAATTTGTGATGTCTTGTGTAAAACATTACAATTCTACTACTCGAGAAATTCAATCAGTTGTGCAGTATGACAGTGATCCAGATGGATATTGCGAAAGCATGCAAACTTCATTGGCATAGAAGAACTTAGTCAGAGAGAGATGAATAGTAAATTTTTGGTCATGCAGATGCTCATAAATTCCAGCCTTGGTTGTATTACATCATGGCTCAGATCATTTACAGAAGGGAGCATTACGACTGGGCCTCTTTGATCAGCAACGTTTCTGATCAGCTTCTTGGTTGCTCACGAGTTTCACATGTGTTCATAGCTCATGTATTTGATTGCCTTCCAAGGCCAGTTTAGAGGGTTGAACACTGTGGGGATTCTCAATGTACAAACAGTTCATCAATATTACGAACAGCTTGAGTTCACACAATCTGAGCAACACTTCAAGTGTGTGCAGGAAGCATTTTTGATGTACACAGTGAGGAACCTAGACCAGGAGCTACATGTGTGTATCTTGTGCTAGAATGGGCAGATTGGTATATTCAGTTCCCTACCTCTACCTACATCCATGTCTACAAATATGCAGGTCGTCCAGCCATGCTACCTCGTTATCCTTCGAAGAGCAAGTTGTCTACGAAATAAACGCAAGTCAGTTGCCAATTTTCCATTACAGATGGGCATTTACAATTCAACAAGGCAACTTTTCAAAATGCTCATATGAATACTCACACAGAATGACACAGAGTTTTGCAGTTCAGCAAGTGGATCATGTCAGAAATGAATGTTGAACTTGAACTGTCAATTGGTTTGCCAAGGAATACTCATTGTTAAGGAAAGATCAAGCAAGGTTATCCAAAATAGCATACTCTACTTGGATAGCAAGAAGATGAGGAGGGCAGTCATGCCAAATACAGAGCCGCCATCGGTGGATATTTCACTGCCTTCCACATCAAAGACAAAGCCTGAACAAAAGAAAAGGAGTAATCCTCCTAAAGGAAGCAAAGTGTCTGAAAATTCAAAGCGAAAAGCACTAGTTGCTGATTTGGACCAGCGAGAAACACATGTGGAGATTGCCACAAATGCAGTTCAGAGCATGCCAGAAGCAGGGGTACAACCTCCCATGCCATCACCAACACCACAGCAGTCTTCAATTCCAGTTCACATTGACTTGAGGCTAGACTCGCCACTGCGTAGCAGTGCTTCCACACATTCTCACTCATCAGGAGTTCCCAGGTCTAGCACTGATCCTTCGAGTGAGATTAGTTGAAATTCATCTTAGCTTGGGAATCAACTAGGTAGGAAGAGGAGGCAGCCATCCTATAAACCGGACTTCTCAGATTTTGATCATGTCTACCAAGACGCGCCAGATAAAAGGATAAAGAAGAAACTCCATGTGGAAAGGAACGTTGACAAGGAAATAATAATTGAGACCATTGCACCTCCAGAGGACAAGAACTCGGACGAGATAGAAGTTGAAGACTTCGCCTTGATAAAGGCCAACCTTGGTAGAAGTACACGCCAAGTAGACATTCATTTCCTCCAGGTTGCAACGGCAACCATAAAGGAGAGAGTCATAAAGGACAGAGAAGATAAGGCAGCCCTCAAGGCTGAAATCCAACAGCTTCGCCAGTATATCTCCAACCTTATGCACAGCAATGAGAATGTCACCACCTTGCTCCCGCAAATGTTGTTACCAACAAACTAGAATCAGCTAAATCAGCTGGTTGTATACGGGAGCGCTTCAAAGATTGGGAGGAGGAGTTCGTCACAAGGGGTCGCTTCACACTTTTAGAATTGTACCAATTGAGTTAAAGGCCCACGAACTTCGTACATAGATCTAGGATGAAGAGCGAGACTTGGCGATAGACAAACCAAGGAATGAGATCATGATCTCTCATCTAAGGACAGCATATGACTCAGTCATAGACGAAGAAGATAAGGAAGCTATTTTTACTTGAAGAACACAACTAATCTTCAAGGAAAAAATACATGAGACAATTGCTGCAGAGTTGGCCAGGTGCAGAGAACAAGTGACTAGTGCTATCCAGTTCGTAAGAACTTTCATATCACAAGTCCCTTGCCAGTATCAGCGTGAGGATGGTGAGTACATCGAGCTCGCCGACGTACAATCAGAGTTGCAGGTACTCATTCATGGTATTTTCAGTGGCGATTCCATTGGTTGTAAGTTGGATCAACTTACAATCAAGTCAACGTTATTTGATGAGGCAGCCAAAAGTGGAGAAGAGTTACAGAGTCAAATTACGGGCAGTGAGGAGATGTTGCGAAGACACAAAGTGCTTCAGAAGAGTATCAATGCCCCAGATGGTGATGCAATCAATGACCTTGTGGAGGGATTTCTCAAATTTGCGGCAATGAACTACAAATCAGGACATCCCACCTTTTAAGGATAGACATTAGACACAACAGTTAACTCGATACCTCTTTCCGAGTTAACTTGTTGATCCACAGATCATGGCATGTCTATTTTGGAATCATCTATGTACAGTTTGAGTTCTCATATATTTTTCAATTTCCGTTAACTAATATTAGTTGTCAGTTAACTTGCATATCAATAAGAACTTGCATGTTGCAAACGTCCATTTGATTTAGTTTTGTTTCAGTTAGCTAATGGTAGTTTTCCAGTTTACTATATAGTTGCTTACATTTAGGTTTAGCAATAAGTCTTGCATGCTTGCAAGACTCATGTTGACTCAAGGTGATTTTAGGGTTCCCTAAACCTTTGATGTCTATAAATAAGAGCATTCTTGCTCATTGTATTTTTTAACTTTTGCTGCAAGAACAAATTACTCAGCCCAATTTGCCTGAATGTTGTTATTTTGTTTTTATTCACCTTGAGCTTTTATTTGTGATAGTGAACATGCTGAGCCGCCTTGCCTGTAGTATTGCTATTTGGTATTTGTTCACATAGTTAAATATAATTGTTGGTTTGATCGTTAATTGTATTGATAGGTCCATATGATTTGTTGTCCCGGTTATTATTTCATGTTGTCATTAATAAGCTTTGTTTCATATCTACACCTCAGATAGGAGTCGTCTCCTCCTTGGGAATTTAGAAGTAAGGTTTATCGTGTGTTGTTGTCATTAATAATCTTTGTTTCATATCTACACCTCGAATAGGAGCCGTCTCCTCCCTGGGAATTTACAAGTGAAGATTGTCATTTGATGTTGCCAATAACCTTTCTTTCAACCTACACCTCGGATAGGTGTCCCATCTCCTTAGAAATCCTAACTTAAAGATTATCATATACCAATTTCCTGCTCCTAAGTCCTCATGCTCTGTTTCTCTTGAGGAAATAGGATAGTTAAAGCATTTAGTTAGATGTAGTTAAGATCTGCAAAACCAGAGAAAAACCTTAGTTGCAACGTATTGGTATTCTTAACCTTCTGCCTCTTCCAACTGAGTCAAAAAGATAAGATTTCGAAAATTTACTTTTTCACGCATATCAGCAAAAGAGCTTCCCCCTCCTAATTTGAAGAGCAGTCATTACGCACTGTGCGTAGTTGTCTGTTGCCAATACGCACTCCAAAGGTGCGAATTGTAACGCCAACAAAAGCTTGATACTGATGGATGTTTTTTCACATAGAAAAACCACCTCCTCTCACCTTGACTCTTCTGACTAAACCCTACCTATCCTTCCTCTCCCTTGCTCTACCAAATACCCTTATCCCTATCCCCAACACCCCACACCTTCCTCCCTCCATCTCCCCTTAGCAATTTTGCAATAAAAAGGCTGCTATTAATGTGATGGTAGGCTTAAATCCTATTAGGAATCCTGTAATATAGTATTTTGGGTGATCAAGCCTTTCTATAATGAGCAGGAAAAAGTAAACCTAGATCAGTTGGCAAAAGGACTTATCTACAAAGCCTAGATCTCAGATTTTCGGCCCTACTTTTTAGGAAATTTTCTAAAAATAGACTTTTTTTGGGTTTTTCTGGGTTCCTTCTCAAATGGGTACTAGCAAAATTTTCTAAAAATAGAATTTCTGCTTCCAGGGCTCAAACTGATTTTGATTGTTTGAAAATACTTCCTGGTCAAGCTGGTCTAGTCAGAATCGTCAAAAGATCAATTTTTCTCTGGTGGGTCTATTTTGCTTTTTTAGAAGCTAAAACAAGAGCTCCAAGGTCATCAATGGTGGATGGTCAACTGCTAGATCTCAAATTCGAGGTCTCAAACATTGCACAAATCGAGAAAGGGAAAAAGATGTCCATGAAATGGAGAACGAAAGAAGGGAAGTTGGAAGATTACAAAAATGGTGAAAATTTGTCTAACACTAGAGATGTTAGGCGCCCCTGCCCAGTCAAGGCGCCTAGCTGTCAATGCCTTAGCCATTTTACAATCTTCGACGTATGGTGAATACACATCTGCCGAGCACGGAACGATGAACGCGAAGAGCAAAGGAAAAGTTGAAAAACTACAAATAAAAAATTAACTCTAGACAGTAAAGACACCCCTGCTAGCCAGGGGCGCCCATCATTTCAAGGGCTTAGCTATTGGATTTAGGATTGTGTCTCCAAGAGTTTGTTCTTAGAATTCTTTTGGCTTCACAATGAATCTATTAGCCAAGTCATTGGATCAATCAAACAGTCGGAATCTTGGATCAAACATAGAGGTTTTATCAAAGAAGCAATATGGAAATCATGAAAAACCTCAAAAATAAACTAACTCTGGGATCCATGGGTGCCCCAACTTGCCAGGGGCGCCTAGGGTTTTGAGAGGTTTAATCCAGCTACTAGGGTTTACCAAAGCAGTCATCTTCTTTAGAATTCTTCAGGCTATCCAGTGAATGTCTCAAATAGACCATCGGATTCGTCAAACGCCAGATATTACAATTCAAATGAAGATGAAGATCATGAGGAACAAAAAGGTTAAATTTGAAAGAAGAAAAACACAAAAAAATATTCTAACTCTGGAGGAGTTGGGCGCCCCAATTAACCAGAGGCGCCCAAGATTTTGTGGGATCAGAAGGTGGAAGGGTTAGTAGACTCCAGAGCATTCCTTCAGATTCGAACAGGCTCTCCAACGGATTCAACGGTGAGCTTAGAAGATTTGTCAGTCATCAAATATTGCAGGTCGAACGGAGGTAGAAAATCAAAAAGATCTTCCGGATTCTTCCAACGAATTTATTAGCCAACTCACAAGATCAATTAAACATCCAAAAACGAAGATCAAACTGAGATCAAGAAAGCAAGCAAAGTTGAGAATCCTAAAAAATATTCTAACTCTGAAGAGCAAAGGCGCTCAAGGTTCAATGCCTTGGAAATTTTTCAAGTTTTGTCACTCATCGTTCAAAAGGTGTCCACATTCGACGTTCCTGCTTCTAGATTGGCTTCAAAGTTTTAACGCTTGGAGAATAAAGCGCTTTTTCGTCCTCGAACCCTATTTAAGAAGGCTTCGACATTCATTCTTCACATTTTGCAGGTTGACCTTCAAGGTTTGAAAGATATCATTTTCTTCTTTTCAAGTTTTAGAGGCTAAAACGAGGTGCTTTTTCAATTTTCTTTATCGATTCGAGATTGGGATGCACAGAGGCATGCTTTTTCATGATCCAATCTTCTAGGGCATCACATTTTAGAAATAGGTGGTCAGCTTTTTCAGTTTTCATCAATCTGGGTCCATTTGCTTTTTGTTCCTCTTAAAGATTTGAAGATTTTATATTTCCAAAAATCTGCTTTTTCAGCGCTTTTTCGAGAGCCCTTAGCTTTTTCAGAATCTAATGAACTAGGTCTCTTGAAAACACGATTGTCTACAAAGCCTAGACTTGACCCTTTTCCAGCAATCTGTTTTTTGGAGAAAAATCAGCATCTTTTCGGGGCAGCGAAGATTTCCAAGAATAGAACTAAAAAACAACAACTAACTCGATTCCTTTTCCAAGTTTTCTTGATATTCTTGTCTCACGCTTATCTATTCTTTGAGAAATAGGAAAAATCAAGTCGTTAGTTGGAACTTTCCCTGCTTTTTGCTTTCAACGGGTTGTTAGTTAGTTGTCTTGTTTTAGTTTTAAAAATAAAGTTTGCATGTTGGTAAGTCTTGTTGTAAAAGCAAGGAGATTTTAGGGTTCCCTACTCCTTGCTTATGTATAAATAAGGGCAGCCTTGCCCATTTTTCTTTAACCGTTATTGTGATAGCAAATTGTTGAGCCTACTTTTGCCTGCAAGTTGTTATTCAGTGTTTGTTCACTTAGTGTAAGAGCAAGCTTGCATGCCTGCCTTTTGCTACAAGTTATTGTTCAGTTCATTTGTAATTTGCGTTAAGTGTATTCTGGTTTGATCACAGAACTGTAAGCTTGTTATTTCTACAATCCTACTGTCCCAAAAGTGTAGTCGTTATCAAAAGTTTTAGAAAGGAAATCTTATGCTTACTTTTCTCTTACCTACTCTCTCAGGTTTTGTTTTATGTGTTTCTCTTATATAATCTTTATTTCACCTTGCATCTAAAAGTACAACGAGTCTTAACGTGTACGTTGGAAGTGATTTTATGTGAGTTTTGTTTTATCAAATCATTCCTTATTTACTTCAAACTCTCAAGCTCTGAGTTTACTTGAGTAGTTGGAGGCGTCATTAGAGTAGGCCTAGTTGAAGTTGAAATTCTAAAAGAGAAAACCTCAACTACGACGCTAGAGTTTTATAACCTTGTGCTCTTAGCTGAGAACAAAAAGATTGGCAAATAGTTTAGTTTACTTTCTTTAAAGCATCATCAACAAAGAGGGAGCTTCCCCTCCTAATTTGAAGAGCAGTTTATCTGTGCATAGCTGTCCATTTCTAATTTGCATTCCAGAGGTGCGAATTGAAATGCCAACAATGTGTATATATATATATATATGTGTGTGTGTGTGTGTGTGTGTGTGTGTGTATGTATATATGTATGTATGTATATATATATATATATGTATGTATGTATGTATGTATGTATGTATGTATACATACATACATACATACATATATATGTGTGTATGTACATCTATATACATATATGTATGTATGTATGTATGTATATACATATGTATATATGTATGTATATGTATGTATACATATAAATATATATATATAATCAAACAAAAAAACTATTATAAAAGATCAAAGATACTCAGCCAAGGATCAAAGTGGATCTGACCAGATCATACCGATTTCCTTGACAATCCAAAACCTATTTAAAGGATCCAACGGTTGCCAAAAGGAACACAACTATCGACCAACCAATGCTTATAACTACCCAAAGCCGACAAACAATTAATACATAATCGGATAACCCATTTTATCGGAACATAATAATATTCATTTTACAACTATTGACCAGATCATCCCAATATACAATAGTAGAATCTTTTGGAAACAAGTAGTTTATTCACCATTCTAAGGGTAGAAATCCCATCCATACAATCCTTCCTCTTCAAAAGCTACATGTTTATCTTGAAAAGATTATTCCTTTTGATATCTTTAAGACAATTGGAATTTTTGATAATGACGTTAGCCTCTATAGGATAGTGGTTTGCGAGCATACATGATATAACTTCAATACAATTACGGTTCTTAATTTCAAAGCAGAAAAAACCTCTTCAACATAGATTCTATCAAGCCTACAATAGATTATTTTTCCATCCTGTTGACTATAGCATCAATTATACAATATGCTTTTAGTGTCT